>JAXBDA010006655.1:0-20090 GCA_036023075.1 Gaultheria prostrata
TGACTGACCCATTTAATATGTCACGTAATTTGTCCATTAACAAATTGGAAGTGTCGATTGATAACATGATCGATCCCTCCGTTGATCCGTCTTCGCTAAAATCCATCTCGTTGTAGTCGACCATTTTATATCCGAAATGCTCACTCTCAATTACAAATAATGACTCTTTCCACTCTAATCCTATACAGACTCAATAGCCTATAAAAAATAATAAAATTACAACTCGATATAACATATGTGTTTTGTCATACGGAATTGCCAAAACAAGAAAACTCCGGAATTTGGTCCTTACACTAGTTAATTGCTTAGTTTTTGCACAATAAAGTACAGATAATTCACTACCAAGCAAGTTATAGGGTAACTATTTCATCCCAATGTCATACATAAAACATGGGGCTACTAATAACACTTACATAGACATGATTTCCCTCTATGAACATCAAAATATCATAGTCAGAATTCCAAAACTCCAGATACATGAACAGGCTACAATTGTGCCTTATCGTTAATAAGACGCAATAGATATATGTTTGTCATCTCAGCGTCAATTAAATCTCGGTGCCAATCTAACCAAGAAGTTGAACCTTCTCATATCAGTTGTTATAAATCCTACTAAGCATTCTTGAACACAGTTTTAAAGTGACCTATCTGGGATGCCTGTAGTGGAATCATTTTTTAGCATGTGTTCCATGTAGCATTATGACTATTACCTATTTCTCACTATTGGCAACTGGGTTGCGCTTTGTTCTTAACCTAGCCGATCACTTTAAAGAATGACTGGAAAAAATACTAAGGTAGTAGCCTAAACTTCACGAGGGCCTTCAGTACCTAAATTTTTTGTGGTCCTTGAGCAATAATTTACCAAACAGTTAACCATCCAACATACGTGCCAATATTACATGAAAGTTTGTTTCATAGTACGTTTTAGAATCTGGGCGTGAATAATCAAGGTGCTAACTGCTAAAGAACCACAACAAATGACAGTAACTTTGAAATAGAACACATCTGACCATACAGACTTGGGGTCTCTTCACCATGTCCCCACACTCATCTACGAAAAAGCCAAAATCTGCAGGGAAACAACGTTTATCTCAATTTATGACCAGAATGAAGACTTGCATAATCTCAATAAGTAGCAAGCAACAACATCATAGACAAAGCGGGTTGATAAGAAACCACAGCACGCAAAAATTGTATACATCATCAGGATCTATTACGAAACCTATGACATTATGACGATGTCGGAGAAATACTCCCAGAGAATATACTGACTTGTCCAATCTTCATCATGGATGGACCACCACGGGCAGGCTATCCGGCCACCATGAACGGACTCCAGAAATGGGGAGTTCTAATGGCTGCTCAGTGTGTTCATTGTCAAGTAGCAATTGGAAACGATGAGCACTTATTCTTTCAATGTCCTTCTTCCACTCAGCTTCGAAGTTCTGTTCAATCCAAGCACAGGTCTCCTTGCTCCTTCAATGACCTGCCTCAGATCATGGGTTGGATGGTGCAGCATGGCCATGGTTCTCAATTCCCATGCTTGGTGTCTAGAAGCGAGGCTGCATCAGCATACCATGTGGGAATGAATTAGAAGAATCTTTAAACATCGTGGCATTAATGTTCAGCAGTTGGAGAAGGATTAACAAGACATATATTAATTGTGATCTTTGCTTTGCTTGGAATATTCTAGCTCGGGAGTTTCAGAAGACTTGATAACTGTGTTTTGGTGTTTGTGGTTATGTTTTTTGGTTGGTGGTCGTTTGGTTGTTTTCCAACTAGTAGCAAAGTGTGTGGTAGTGCAAGGACTGTTTTTAGTTTTTGCTCATTGAGCTGGTTTTTTCTTGAAGCTGGGGTATGCCCCGTTGTTTTGTAGTTAGTTTCTGGTGAATAAAATTTGATTTACCCCCCAAAAAACTCACTGTCAAGAGGTATCAAAGTTTCTTATAAGCTACCATCTTGGGCAATGAACACTCCATTGTGGATAACACAAAAATTACCTAAAGCGCAATTACTGGGTGCAACATTATAACTACAGGAAATGTGTAAGTTTCAATTTAAAATGAGTAATAAAAAACATGAGACAACTATATTGTTACATCAGAGCGTAATATGTATGTTGATGCATGCTCAACTTGCATCTCCAGCCATGAAAACATGGTTAGCCTTAAGAGCATGAATATTCATTCAATCACAGATACTCGCTAATCTATGCCCAGTCAAGAATCTCAAAGGCTACAAAGAATAGCCTCTTCACAGTGGCTACCATAACTACACAACAATCATAACTGCAATCTGATGTCATTTGCAATGAAAAAATCTAACTTGTAAATAGGAAAATGAATCAGTTAAACAGTAGAGAATACCCTAGTTTTGTTGATTGACCAATTGTAACGGAAGGACCAAAAATTGTGAAAAAGAAAACCATTATTCCACTTCTGAAACCCTTGAGGATCCTCTAATCTTGAATAAACAAGTGCATTGGAATTCCAGTTGCACACTAACAAATCTCGTTTCAGTGACAGCATCTCCTGATTAATGGAATAATTGCATCCAATGTACCTTTAGCTACACAAATGTGCAGTACAGCTCCAATTTAATGGAACAATTGCATCCAATGTACCTTTAGCTACGCAAATGTACAGTAGAGATGTATTAAGCAACTACAGAAAAGAAGTACGCTAACTTCTACTTCACAATGATTACCAAAATAAACTTCTACTTCACAAGATCTACTAGAGGCAGCTTATACTATGTCGTACTCACTTCTTTCTTCTTGTCGTGGTTATGCATAACTTAAACATCGTTAATAAGCCCAGAGGAAAGAAACACTAGGATAAGCTTTCAGAAAGCAAAATTACCATAATCGGGCCGGAAGAAAAGAAACGCAACTAAAATGAAAGAAATATGCAACAGTACAACAGATGTTTCATGCATCAGCAGTAAAGGAACAAGTAACACTGACATATGCTCCATGCGTATCACGATAAAATGTTCTCACATTTTTCTTTTCCGATGATTCGTCAAATGGTTTGCCTACTCTAACCACTAATAAATCTAGTACTCGTCTCATAAACACCAAAGTGCTGGAGGAGTGGAAAATTAACTATTGGTACACCCCTTTGGGTGTTGGACTATGACCTCGACAACCCAGTTGGTTTAGAAAGTGTTAGTCTGTTAAACCAAATTTTTCAAAAATCGTAAAATTTCATTTAATGTGAATCACTGTATTGGGCGAATCGAAAAATACTTGAAAACTAAGTAAAAATACTGCATGGTTACACATTGAGAGGGACGGAATACTTCATTGGAGCAAAACTCAATTTCTTATTGGTTGTAGTGAATGACTGGAGAGAGTTTAATAGGTTTTGACCAGAGGAAAAATTGGAAAAGGACTGGGTATGCTCTTATGCATATAGTTGCACGCTGAAGCTAAATCCGAAGACTGAAAGAATATAAGCGAGAGTACTGGGCAATTTCAAAAAAAGTTGCCGTGCAAAGAACAATGGTAAAGAGAAATAAATCAATGGCACTCATATTTGGGTGGATTATGTATGGTATGATTGACATAACCTACCAAGATTAATTGAGCCATTCTTCGACACAGATTCGTCCGCAGTAGTAGATACAGAGAAATGGTGACGATGAACAAAAGTCAGAGATGGGTCTTCTAGCGAAAAAAAACATGAGGGTTTGGAAAAGATTGAATAAGTCTAGTAGACAACATCTTGAAAAGTATGAGAAAAAACAAAACTAAATGAAAAATGAATAAATTTAATTAACAATAAAAACTAGGTAAAAAAATGTGGCATGTGAATGGTTTTTTAACCTATTTCTGTTCGAAGAATCATCATGCTTGTGGGTAAACATTAATAAGTCAAAAATTTATGTCCCAAATTTAGTTAAAAACAAAAAAACTCAGGAATGACAAGCTACAACACATAGTAGTTTGGAATTTGACCTTTTTTTTTAATGAACTTTTGTGGTTTAATTTGGATAGCAAATACTTAGTATGATCGTATTCCTCAATACACAGAGTGCCAAACCATGAATCTTTCCAGCAAACCAACAAAAACAAAAAACCACATTCATAGTGTAGCTATCGGGGAGATACATCTGAAATAGTCATCTCATTCTGAGAGACTATGTCAGCAATTTGTGAGGATTGACATGATTTCAACACCGAACGCCCAACAGAGAATGCTGGTTGAGTTGGTTGAGGCAGTGTCACATTGTCGCTTACCAATGTGGCAACTATAGTTGACATCGTCGGTCTATCTGCAGGGTCTTCTTGGACACACAATAATCCGATATGGATGCATTTCAACACTTCCGTTGCTACACATGACTCCATCAATAGTGGGTCCATCAGCTCCAATATTTCGTCACCTTTGCACCATAAATTCCACGCCTGTATGATAACAATTTAGCAAGAAATGAAGTTATAAATATGGATGATCATTTTGATGTTGAGTTAAAAGATATAGAAATGTGTAGGAATGAAGGAACATACAAAAGTGAGGAGGCTGTGACCATGCTCAGAAAGATAAAAACCGCCGTTCTTTTTTCCACTTATAATTTCTAGTAAGAGAACTCCAAAACTGAAGACATCAGATTTAACAGAAAACAATCCTTCCATAGCGTACTCTGGAGCCATATATCCACTGTAGTTAATTAAGACAGATAAAATTAGAAGAGATGGATACATGTGTTCCTGTATGCAAACATAAGTTGGAAAATGTAGAGGCGTACTATGTTCCAACAACTCTATTCGTGTTGGCTTCACTTTGATTTCCACCGAAAATCCTTGCCATTCCAAAGTCTGATATCTTGGGATTCATTTCTTGATCTAACAAAATGTTGCTAACTTTAAGGTCCCGATGAATAATTCTAAGTCGAGAATCCTCGTGCAGATATAAAAGGCCGCGAGCAACCCCAATAATTATAAGAAAGCGTCTCCTCCAGTCTAGTTGTGCAGCTTTAGTTGAATCTAACAATGAATGAAACCACATTTTGATTAATATAGCTTTAGATGAATCTAACACTGAGACCAACAACATTCAAGTTGATTAATATACTGTCTATTTGGGTTTCATCGCAATTCACAATTGTTATATCGTTCAACGAGTGACAACTTAAGAGAGAGTCAATACCAAAGAGGAAGAAATCTAAGCTTTTGTTGGGCATGTACTCATAGATTAGCATTAACTCGTTCCCCTCCAAGCAACATCCCAAGAGTCTGACTAGATTCCTATGTTGTAGTCTTGCAATTAACGTTATTTCATTTCTGAACTCTTGAAGTCCTTGGCCGGAGTTCCTCGAGAGCCTTTTTACTGCAATTTCTTTGCCATCAGGTAATGTACCCTGCAAACAATTTTCCAAGACAAGCAATGCATTTGAATTAGAATTGTAAGTTTCGATTGCTTATTCCACTATGGGGCATTGACGTTGTATCAGAAAGGCCTCTTTTAGCTCCAAAATGACACCACCTTGGAAATCTACACTTAGAAGTTAGAACATCATGAGCACCAAATTACCTTGTAAACTGGACCAAATCCGCCTTCTCCAAGCTTATTTTCTTGAGAAAAATTCTTTGTAGCTACAAGTATGAGACCTAACTGAACTGAAGGAAAGTCGTGCGACTTAGTAGGCTTTTCTCCTTGCAAGTTCTCAGTGTTGTAATCATCAACAATTTTTCCTTGTGCCAAGTTAAGTAATTGAACTTCTGTGGAAGAATATACAATTAGCTAGCTGACACAATACAAAAATATAAACTGTGGAAATAACTGAAATGTAGCAGTTACCTTCCGCTGTTCTTTTCCTTCTCCTTTGATAGTAGATACCAGAACCAAGCAGCGCCAACACTACAGATGCTGATACACTGACGACGATTGTGATCATTTTTCCTTTATCTAATTCAAAACAGATGTCATTGTTAATAGCAATCCGATGGTTATTTTTTGGGGTAAATAGTCGAATGGTTATTTGCAGAAGGGTTCATTAGTTTTTTTTGCATTTTCGGACCCAATACTGCTCTATTTTTCGTGTGTGGGTAGACGATTCCAACTATCTCGATCTTTCGGATCTAACTACGCGCTCTGTTTTCTAATTATAGGCTCGGAAGCAGGTGTTATTGCTGGATTGAGCCGAAATAGGACGTTTGAAGGCTTTTTAGGTTGTGAGGAGGCTTATTCTTAGCTAATTGGACTATTCCGATCAGTTGGTGGACTTAGATTTGGATAATTCGAATCAAATTTTGCGGTCCTAGACACATCTGGAGAGGTTGACGAGGACCGGTGATAGGCGCGCAAAATGTTCACATAAGCACCCCTAATTTACCTTTGTTAAGTCCATTTATATTATTACTTGGAGTATAATGCCTCGTTTGCGTGTTTTTGTAGATACTTGGAGGCTTCGATATAATAAGCGCAAAAGTTGGATTTTACTTGTCTTCAAATCAAGCCCGAGATCAAATTAATTTGTGGACCAAGTGTACAATGGTAAACAATACCGAGAAGTACCAAATCATTTTTTTGGACTTCAAACTTTGGATTTACACGTGCTATTGGGCGGCCCAACAAACTGACGTTAATAACCCATGCTTTATGGGTCATGTGCCACCAATTATACTACTCGGTTCACTTGCAAAAATAAGGAGTAGGGTTACAAAGACAGGAGGTCGGCTAAGACTTGGGAAACAAGGAAATAATGATTCAGATGGCCGGCTAAACATCCCCTTAGGGTGTATATGAAACCCTAACCAAGTAACTACGTTTTTACATTAATTTTGGATTTTGATTATCGTAACGACGGTTGTATAACTTTGAGACTTATTTTTATGATTCGATCTTATTTTTCCTATCTAGTTTTATGTGTTTGTTTTCTGTGATTGCAAACACACAGTTATGCAATAAATATCTTGGCGCATGGAATTGCAAATTAGGATAATCTATGCCTAGAGAAGACGAGTCGTGCCTAGATTAATTAGTTTTAGAATCGAAGACGATTCGTACCTAGATTTATTAGTTTTAGAATCGAAGACGATTCGTGCCAATCGAAGATAGGTTATGCCCGGTTTTCAATTACATGCTATTTTCTTGTCAATATCGCTAGAGGTTGTAACTTTTAGCGAGTTATTGTCGTTTCGGTAATTGATTTCTCTAAATTAATATAATTACGTGATTGCGAAGTTAGGGTGGATTCGAAACCCTAAGACCTTTTTCAAATTATTTAATTCACCATCTTTCTTGCTTTTCATTATTTAGATAATTTTAGGAAACAATCTCAAATAACTTTTTCTCGAATTAATTTAGAAATCGATTGAAATTCTCGCAACTTAGCCTTTAATCCCTGAGGACGATACCCGGAATACTTACCACTATTCGTTTGAGTAGTAGTAATTGTTTCGTTTTATTAATTATTTTTAGTGTGAAAAACGACCTACCAACCGGACACGGTTAGGGTCGATCGAATGGGATGTTGTTGAGTCGAAGGCAAATCAGGGATGATCAGTCGCGGTCGGCAAGCAAGGATGCACTCTTTTGAGTTTTGTACTCCAGTTTAGGGTTGCATGGATGATCGTTTGGTTAGTGACGCAAGCGCTGGCTAGAGCGATACATCGTGGAGATCCGATAGGAGTCTAGGGGGTGTTGGGAGAGTCGGGAATGAAATGTGGATGAACTAGGAGGAAAGAGGAGACCCGGGAGAGCTAACGAGAGTGGAGGAGGACCTCGGGAGCGGCGGAAGTAGTAGAAAGGTGGCAGAAGAGGCAGGCAGAGTTAGAGAGCTACCCACTAGGAGCATTGGATAGACTTTGCAGAGATCAAAGTTGGTCAACGGTGATTGGAGGTAGTCTGGTTCAATCGGGTTTAAAGACCCATCATCCGGAGATGTAGCTTTGATTCGGGTTGTAGGAGGAGCTGATCGGATGGTGATTTCCAGTCTAACGGATGAAGGGCACCTATAAGCTTGTGGTGAGTGCAATGGCAGATAGAGCTGATGTCGGGCATGGTCAAGCGATACGGGTGATTTGTGATGGTGAACAGGATACATAGTAGTTGCAGGGACACACAGGGATTGGCACTGGAGTACAAGGAGTCGCAACCTGAGATGTACATGTGTGCAAGGTACCGAATCGGATTTTGTGTTGATAGTCTGCGCAGATGGCGAGCAACTGGTTGCTGGAGATGAGATGATGCATCATTAAGTTCTATTCCTTATGTGATTTTGTGACTGGATCCTCTTCGGGATATGCGGCTGCATGGTGTGGAGAGAGAGAGTCACAGATTGTGTCATGTGATTGGGCACGGGCATTCGGGGATTAGCGAACGCGGATAGAGGCATCTCAGTTGAAGTTGCGGGTCATTCGAGTTACGGATGTGACGATGCATTCCGGGGTTTTTCAGAGACAGGTTATGGATGTTGAGCTGGTGTAGCTCCATCGGTTTTTTCCCCTGATGTTGTTTCTGGGTTACAGGGAGATGCAAGGTACTTTGTTCTTGTCGATGGTAGTTCTGGAGCATCCGCGTTTTAGATGCAGGCACTTTGGTTAGCGGGTGCAGGATCGTGATCACCCGCGGAAGATCTAGCTTGCAGGGATACATTCATTCAAGTGGTGTGCCTGGTTGGGGTGCAAAGACGCTTGTTTGGGAATGACACAAGCGCTTGTCAGAGCGGTAGATCAGTTTGAACCACGGAAATCTAGCAGGATTAGGAGACATCCCAGATTCACGAATGGTGTGTCCTGGTTTGAGGGTACGGTGGAGCTCAGTGGGGGATACATTGTCAAAGAAGGAGTCAGCCTCTTCGTAGATGGTGTGTGAGATCATTTTACAAGTTGAGCCTCTAGTGTGAGCAGAGGGGAGCTACGGAAATTCTCTTGACATGACAGGTGCTAGAGTGGCGGATCACGGATGGATGATACTGCGAATTTGCGTGGCAACCCAGTGAGGGGGTACGGGTGTTCTGGTTGGGGAGCTTGGACACCTTGGGTGTAAGTGTGCGAGTGGAGAGCATCCCAGATGAGGGGGTGCGGTACTTGGTTTTTCTGATCGGCTGCGGATTCTAGCTTACAATGATACATTCTTTCGGGTGATGTATTCCGGTTTGGGAGTACAATGTAGCTCGACTGGTTGATGACAGAAGCACTTGCTAGGGGTGGCAGATTGGAGATGGCAACATGGTGGTGCTGCAGTCAATATTTACCAACTCGGGTTGAAGAGGGTGATTGTTGGGATCCACCTCGTGTGGGCCGAATGGGCTTAGGCCCAAGGTTTGTTAAAGTTTACTTAAACTAACCCTAGGATTATAAATACTATTGTAGTGTCTTTTATTATATATCTTGTGTCGTAGCATAATGTGAGAGATAGTGGCTGACAATGAGAAGGAGAGCCGGTTGTTTTGTCCCCGGAGTGGGAGCCGGTTGTGGCTCCCTGGAGAGGTTTTTCATCTTGTATATTGTGTGAATATATATATATATATAAGGGAGTTTTCCTTCTGATTTCTTGTGCGAGTGTGACCTGGAAGCACAACAGTGTCGGCCAACACCCCTCCGATACCTAAGTCAGAAATTGTTTGGAGGATGAAGTAATGAATCTTAAATATACATGAAGCATTTGAATTGCCGTACCTTTTATGTCACTACAAGAAAATACACATTTGGCGACCAAATTCTGCGACCAAAGCAATTTTAGTCGGTGTATAATTTTTTCCCCTACCAAATAATTTAGTTGCCGAAAAGCGATACCCCTATGGCGACCACTTTTTTAGTGGGCTACCTATGTTTTCAGTGACAACACATTTGGTTGTCTGAGTTTACTTTAGCGACAACCAATTTTGTCGGTGAAAAGTGATCATCCGCAACCAAAAAGAAGTTTAATCGCCAAATACTTTCCCAGACGAGGTGTCACTGGCTAAACAGGCGACCAAAAGTTTAGTCGCGATGAAGTTTCGGCTACTAAAAAAGGCCATTTGGCGACTAAATTTTTTGTCGGCAAAAGCGATTTTTCTTGTAGTGTGTGAGTGTTAGGCTTATTTATAGGTGTTACACATGAAATGTGTAGTGTACCAACCCTTCCTATATTTGCGGAGTTAGTTGGATGATATCCCGGAGGATTCAAATAGCTCCTGGGTGCATTTTATTTGAATATTCCATTTATCTGGAAAGAGATTTTGTCTGTGGGTGAGTTTGATTATCAAGAGTCGTGATACTTGAATTATAGATGATCCTTGGCAAATTTTCGATTGTCGTTGGGGCACATGGCCACATCCCATATTTGCAGGGAGTTTGTTATATAGAATCTTATTCGTCGATCTGGTCTGATCTGCAATGGCCTGATCAGATGACTTTGATTCCTTCTAGCTGCCTCTGGGTAGGTTAGTTACGCTGCCTTGACTAAGTCGAACAAATAAGGTCTGTTCAGATAAAAATTGAGCCCGCACATTTTGATAGGCTTGTCCAAGTCGGAACCTTAACACCACCACCGGGCCTTGATCCACTTGTCTTGAGATGAATGTATCTGTGGAGCATATCACTATCAGTGGCCAATTTGGACCTATCAACTACGTGCGCTCCTCTAACGCACCCTCCCGCGGGGGCGGGGCGAAGGTCCACATTATGGTTCTTTTTTTTTGTTTGGTTAGCATCTTGTTAACTGTTTGTTCCCCTTGGGTTTGTGGCATTATATGATTGTCGTTCGGTTGGGTGTCAACTTGTTAGGTTGCTTCCGAGCGTTAGGACTGATCTTGAATTACTAAGTTTTAACAAGCTGAACTGGTCGCTCATATTTTTGAAACTATATAGGGTTATTTACCGGGACACCCCCTGTAAGTTAATATTTTTCACCGGACACCCTTGCAAGAAAAAAACCTACGACGAACCCCCTATAACTTCCAAATTTTACCCAAAGACCCCCTCCATTAACCTTCCGTCTCGAAACTCAACGTTTGTGGTCATGTTTGAATGATCCAAACTATTCAAGTTCTTTAAAATATATTTTTATGGGTACTCACAAGAAGTTAGCTTAAAATATGACTGGGAAGTGCTTGATCCAAAGAATTTTTCATAAATACATATTTGTTTGGATCAAGCGCTTAGCGGTCATATTTTGAGCCGATTTCTCCCAAGTACCCTTAAAAACATGTTTTAAACAAATTGAATGGTTTGGATCATCAAAAATGACCCCGAACTTTGAGTTTCGAGACGGAAGGCTAACGGAGGGGGTCTTGGGATAAAATTTGAAAGTTAGATAGGGTTCATCATAAGTTTTTTTCTTGTAGGGGTGTCCGGTGAAAAACGTTAACTTACAAAGGGTGTCCCGGTAAATAACCCAACTATATATAACTGATACATACCTTCTTTGTGAAAATTTAGACAAACATGCAGTTCGTTAGGCCGTGTATTTTTATTCAAATTATTAGCATTATTTCCTAATAAAACTCCACTTTTAAATGTGTTTGTAATGTATAGATTTAGAAACTTAAAATTTTTAGTTTTCGACATTTCAAAGTGAGCAATACTTGGAGAAATCCAAACGAAAGAACCAAGAATATGGAATGAAAGGAGTAACATGCTAACGTTGCTTGACAATTCTAAAAACTTCAAAATTCCAGATCCATACTATACAAAAAAAGCTTTACCAGGGCTGCTTGGAGTAGGAGGAGGCGGCGGAAGGAGGACTGGCGAAAGGGGCAGCGGAGAGGCACCAAAACTGAGATTGAAAAACGGATACGTCTCATAATGGATATAACAGCTAGGAAACAGAACTCTCGCTCCTAGATTTGCAGCACAGCAACGTGGAAAAATCGTGATACAACTCCCAAGGCAGTAATTGCAATCGAAATCAGACAAATCCGGCGTGCATTGCCCTATTGCGTACACCGCTTGAAGAGACGAGTAGTTGATTTTTGTTGTAGCAAATTTTTTACCCGAGTGATCACTTGAAGCCTGAGTGGCAACATCAGCCAGCACCTTTTCAAATAAATAATTCATACGAATAGTGAGTTACTTGGTTTGCCAAAAGTTAGCACTAGATATTAGAATAAAAACCATATTGGTCACATATGATACCGCAAAAGGAAAGACAGAAACCAAAGTACCAGAAAGACAAAAGGTTAAGGCCACTCGTACTGGAACCCAGCTGGTGCCTGACGCAGAAAATTGATACAGAGGGAGCAAGGTCGATAATTACTTTGAAGGATTGTGATAAAAAAAAGTTTGATTGATTTTGATTTTGAAGGGTTTGAAGTAAAATTATCGAAGAGGCCAAAAATTTAAAAACAAAGTCTAAATATCGAGATACACGAATTTGGAGCACTGAACAAGGAGATTTGGCACTGTGGTTGGGTTCATCTTTGATCCATAACTTGAGTTCATAACTTAGCGATGTATTAGTAATAACTACTCCTTTGATCCATAACTTGAGTTCATCTTTCCATTTGAGATAATTCAAAATACATATTCATCTTTTTGAAGCTATAAAAACTAAAATCCATGAAATCTTAATAGGTCTAAAATCAGTTTGTTTGACTCAATTTGGCTGAATTTCCACTAAGGTATTTTAGGTATTTTTTTAGTATTTCCGGTGTTTTCCCTATTTTCACTAGTTTTCACTTTTTACGCATTTCAACGCAAGTCATTTTCCTCGCATAACTAATAAAAATACCATTTAGTGGAAGTTACACCCACTTTTGACTAAAACATAAAACCAAAAATACCATATTGAAACTCACCCTTAAATACATTAAGTCTCCTGCAAGGTTGCAAGTTAGAGCATCCTTATTAGCCTCACCAAAAAATAAAAAATCAAATTTAACCTCAAAACCACCTTTTATAATTTAACAAGTCACTTATCCAAAACCTCAAAAAATCAGACTTTCTATTCAAACTTTACTATATTAAACTATTCCCCTCAAGTCTATAAAACAAAAAAAAAAGAAACAAAATAACTTTTTCTTACTCGGCTGGGGAGTTGTTCTCTAACAAAAAAAGTGTATTTTTCCCTTGAACTATTCTCTCTCTCTCTCTCTCTCTCTCTCTCTGTGTGTGTGTGTGTGTGTGTGTGTGTGTGTATGTGTTCCCTAATGAAACCCAGATGGAAAGTGTCCTCAATTTCTCTCTCTCTACCGTGCTTCACTTTCCCAACGGAAAAAAGTAATAAAAAAAAAAAGAAAGTTAGTGAATAGTGACTACTCAATTTTGAGTAGGCACTATAGCTAAAATAAATTAGTGAGTGGGAATAGGTAGTCTGATTTTTTGATCGTTTTGGAGGGTTTGGCTCTCTATATTTGGTTAAAAGTTATTTTAGGTATCCTGATGAGGATGCTCTTAAATTATAAAAAGTGAACTCAAATTATAGGACAAATGGAGTATATAAAATTGAACCCACGCAGCTATGGGTACGCACACTCGCATACACCATATGTACGCATCTCATCTCAACCGTCCATCTCGAAAATCAATGGTCCGGATTTTAAATAATCTGTTCGCGCGAACAAATAAACTGTTCGCACGAACAGTTTATTTAAAATCCGAACCGTCGAAAATGCACACGAACGGTTAAGATGTTCCATCCATGCATTTGGCGTACGCACACTTGCGTATGCATAGTATTTATTTATAAAAATTGAAATAGAGATATGTCAACGACTTCACATAGTAAAAAATTAACCAGACACCCGTGGTCACGCAAACAAATTACATTTAACAGGTAAATTTCAATCAAGTACTTGTCAGTCACTTCGAAAAATTATTCTGGCTTTATTATTCTAAACTTTTTGTCTAGTGATTATTTTCAATATTTTTTATTCAGCTTTTCATCGTTTTTTTGGATTAATTATTGACAAAAGAAACAACAAAAGTAAAAACGTGGACCGAAATTGAACAAAGTTCATATAGTACGAAGACAACTGTTTCATATTTTTTTGTCGTTAGTAAAGTTTTTTTCTTTCTTTTGGCTATAATTTTCTTATTTTTAAATTTTTTTCATCGAAACGGATAATGAATCCAAAAAATATAGTGCGAATTTAACAAAAATTCAAAAAAGACGAATAAAACACAAAAATCAAGAAGGCAAAAAAAGTTTAGGAGAATAAAGCTTGAACCCCGGCCACCACAGCCACTTGTTGTCCTACCACACTATTTTATGGGACTCAAGTCAAGGAAAAATTTTATGGTGCCCCAGAGTGGTATTGGAGCACCCATGCCCCCGTAAATATGTACCTTTGGATTTAAAAATTGGTAAATCCCAGCCATTAAATTAAAATCATCCACAAAAAGTAAGGTGTATTTGCTAAAAACAAGATGGTGTTGCCCCTTTCCCAAAAAAACGTAGTTGTACTTACAATAAATACTTATTTTACTTACCAGTTCTTTTGCTAACAGTTACCACAATATGCAGCTATACTTACCACAATATATGGCTACACTTACTATGCTTTTTGGCAGAAATTTCTTTAAACCCGCAATTTATAAACCCGCAATACTTAAGTCAAACTCGCCGAACTTTTTGTCTATTTGGATGAGAATTTTAATGTGGTTTAAAAATATTAAATTTGCAAACAAATATGTTTATAACAATTTTTTTGAAAACTAAATTCACGCCAAAAAAATTGCCTTAAATATTATCGTGAAAATAAAATGGCAAGGTAAGACAGAATGGGAGATCTAACGGCTGAGGAAAAATTGGGGCACCGTAGTCTTAGCATGTGTAAGGCCAAAGTAATGTGCGGTGAGGAGAACCCTACTGATTGCCCAAAGGTCACCTAATAAGATCTTCCTATCATTACCACTTTGAAAAGATAGTTTTTTCTTTTTGGGAAAATGTCAAGATATACTCCCTCGGTCCCTTTTTAAGTGTGTTTTGCTTTATAAATCCAACTTATTAAAGAAACATAATCGATACATTTTTCACATCAACTTTTACCTCTACTCTACATTTTTCACATCAATTTTTACCTTCACTTTCCAAAATTATCCTCCTCTTTTGCCTATTACTAACCATTAACTTTTCAAAATGACAAAATGATAGTTTTACAACATTTTACCCACTAACTTTTCAGACCACACACTTTCTAGGGGACGACCCAAAATGGAAATGTCTATACTAAAAAAGAGACGGAGGGAGTATTAGAAATCACTAAGACAAATCTTTGGCCAATACAGACTCTAAATTGGGCGGAATACAACCCAAAGGAAGAACGATTCTCCGGTCCCTACAATTGCTAGTAATCCAATGCCCCACTCTATTACACTCTCTTTTACACCATCTGAAAGACCACTGCCTATCTTTAGCCAGGTTCTGATATCCTTCACTATTGCATCTATGCTCCAAGGACAGTCCACATTAGTATCAACAATGTAATCCACCAGACTTTTGCAATCTGATTCGAAGATAACCTCATTAAGGTTCTCCTCTTTCACCATAACACAAGCGATTCAGAGAGCCCAAGCCTCAATTGAAAGAGCCGACGTAACCATCACACTAGCATAATGCCCCCATTGAGCTGATCCACCACTGTCTCTAGCAATAATGCCAAAGGCAGCCAAGCTGCGGGAGGATTTAAACGCTCTATCAATATTAATTTTGATAAAAGAAAAGGGTGGAGGTTCCCACTTCCACACACCAACAGGCTTTGAGGGAATTCGGTTCAGTCCAGAGCAAGCCGCATGAAGATATAATCCTTGTTATCCGAAGAGGCTTGAACAATAACTTCCTCTGGATTTGGAAGCTTATTGTTGAACACGAAATTATTCCAGGCTTTCCATATGGCCCAACAAATCTGTAAAATTTCTCTCAAACACTCACGACTTGTTTCTTTCGCAAGATCCTCACATAATCAAATCCTCCATCCATCTATCCACTGCTACAACTTCCTTATGAAAAACCCAAAAGGCTTTGTTACTCCCAAACCAAACGGCCCTGCTCCAAGGGCAGTGAAAAAGAAGATGATCCATAGTCTCGCTCGAACTTTCACAGATTTGGCAAAGAGAATTAGACCCACACTTTCTTTTCACGAGGTTGGCCTAACATGCCACCCAATTCTTCAAAACATACGAATTTTTGGCAGTGTAGAAATACTCCAGAATTTCTTCCACATAGAACTAGACAATGCATACGAGCAAGAGGGTTTTGATGATGATACCTTCGACACTGTGGATAACTCGTGCACATACCCTGACTTGACCGAATATTTACCAGAGTTGGTATCCCTTCATATAAGCTTGTCTTTTGAATCGAAGAGGCTAATAGGGATATTATACACTTCATGAACCTGCTCATTTGAAATGCACTACTCCAGTTTCTTTCTATCCCAGCTTCTTGAGATGGGATTGATGAAATGTGACACTTCCAATGATTCACACTGAATGTTAGAGGACAGTGTCAACCTGCCATCAGGGATCCCAGGTACCCACATATCAGCCCAGAAATTAATATCCTCACCATTTCCCACATTCCACTGGATACCATCTTGAATCAACTTTCTACCTTCCAAGAGGCTAGACCACAGCCAGGAAGATTTTGGCCCTTTTACAAGTTCTATCCAAGACTTTTTAGGGAAATACAATCCTTTTAAGAACATCGCCCATAATGAGTTAGGACAATAATCACGCACCAAAATTGTTTAGCTAATAAGGCTATATTAAAAGCTTCAAAGTCCTTAAAACCCAATCCACCTATAGATTTTGGATGCGTCAGCTTATACCATGAACCCGGTGAATTTTCTTGCTTGTGTTCGACTCTCCCCACCACAAATTACTAATAACCGAATTCAAGCATGCACAGATTGAAAGAGGAAGCTTAAAGCATCAAATTGTACATAGGAATGAGTTGTAAAATAGATTTAATAAGTACCTCTTTGCTCGCATGATTCAATTACTTGTTCCCCCATCCTTGAGTTTTGCGAATGATCCTATCCCTGAGATAACCCAAAGCCTCCTTTTTTTATTTTCCCTAAAAAGTAGGTAACCTCAAATATTGAGCAGACTCTCCCATTTCTTCCAATTCCCGAATACCAATAATTTCCCCTTCTACACCATCCTCTGTATTGGCTGAGAAACAAAGATTAGATTTGTGAACATTCAGGGATAAACCAGAGGCCTCACTAAAACTTTCCAAGCGGTCCATGAACTTTCCAAGAGGTCAGTGACTATCCGCAAAAAGAAGATGTGAGTATCCGCAAAAAGAAGATGAGAGACCATTGACACCTCTTTCCCATTTTAATTCCTCTATTCGAGTTGTTAGAGATTGCCTTGGACAGGAGGTTAGAGAACACGTCAGCAATAATTAAAACGAGGTAGGAGGACAGCGGGTCTCCCTGACGTAGCCCTCTTCTAGGAGTGACTACAAATTTGGCCTCCGTTAACCACAATTGAATACTTGACTGAGCAAACACATTGCTTAATCCACCCTATCCATTTCGCATTGAAGCCCATTCTTTCCATAACTTTAAGGAGGAAGTCCTAGAACACACGATCGCAAGCCTAGTAGATCAAGTTTGATAGCCACAAAGGCCTTAGGACCACCGTTTTTATGTTTAAGGAAATGAAAAACCTCATGAGCCACCATGATATTATCTTGGACGTGTCTCCCCAAAACGAAGGAAGATTGTTGCTCATAAATAATACCATCCATAAAGGGTAGTAATTTGTTAGCCAACACTTAATTTAGAGATGATCTTGTAGATGAAATGACACAGACTAATGAGGCGAAATTGGCTCACCAATTCAGGAGAATCCCATCAAGAAAGAAGTTCTGCAAAGCTCTAAACACATCCTCCCCTACAATATCCCAGTAGCTTTAAAAGAACAATCCCGGGAACCCACTGATCCAGGTGTTTTTAAAGCCCCCATTTGAAAGACTGCGAGCTGAACTTCATCCATTGGAATATTCCTTACAAGATTCGAATTACATTTGGAAAAGATGGTAGGATCAATGAGGCTAATCAAATCCTCAAAATCCCTTTGGGGAGGCTATTTGTATAGGTCATGGAAGTAGTTCTTGATAATGCTTGCAACTTCTTTGGGATTAGACTTCCAAACTCCATCGCTATCTTTAAGCTTCACAATTTGGTTCCTTTGTCGCCTTTGGATCGTAGAAAGATGGAAAAAACTTGAACTTGTATCCCCCATTTGGAGCCATTTAGTCCTAGAACGCTGGTGCCAATACATCGCATCCTTATGCCAGAGATCCTCTAAAAGTTGTAGAAGCCTTCCTTCCTCCAAAATCAAATCTATGCTAAAGCCCAACTCAAGGTGGGTTGAATATCAGCTCCTTTGCAAAGTCGATCTTAAGACGAAGATCTTCAAAGTTCTGCTTGCTCCAAATCTTTAAATTTTCTTTGCATACCTTAAGCTCTGAGTCCACGAGTCTTCCACCACTACTTTGCAACCTTCTTCGGTAACCCAAAAAGATTCAAATTTAAAAGGTTTCCCCACCTTATTCAATGGCACTTCCGTATTCAAAACCGAAGGATTGTGGTCGGATCCAATGGCTAGTTCTACAAAAACCATCGTCTTGTCATGAAATTCTCTTCATTGAAGTTAGCAAACACTATATCGATTCTCCCCATAATGAAACTCTCCCCACTACGGTTATTCCTCCATGTGAATTTAGGGCCTTTAAACTTCAAATCAACTAAACCACAATCGCTAATTAACCCATGGAAGGCTGATAGCAAACTCTGACTAGGATGATGCCCTCCCATTTTATCACTCCCACACAAGACTTGATTAAAATCTCCCAGACACACCCACAGTAGAATCTCCAACCGAGAAATCTTTCTAATCTCTTCTCAGACCGATTCTCTCCTTGCCCTAGAGGGGTAGTCGTAAATAAACGTTGCAACCCAAATTTCCTGGTTAGACTTATCAGTGACAATTGTATGCATAAAATTCTTATTCACCAACTCCACATCCAAATCAACTTCTTTATCCCACCAAAGTGCAAGACCCCCGTGGACACCCCGCGGAGAAATGACCACGTGATTGTGAAGACAGTAGAAAGAGGGATATCAGTGTGCCTTGGAGAAAATGGTTTTACTGGGTCTATAGGATAAATATTATGGGTTGAGGCAGATGGGCTTATAGAGAGGGCATGGTCCACAGCTAGGGATTGGGCTAGGTTAGTACTTGGGTTCTTTGGTGGGATAAGTTGATCTGTAACAATTGGGCTTGACAGAGGGTTATGGGCCGCAGATAAGATTTGGGCTAGGATCGGTTAGGTAGTAGAGTTTGATTGGGCTAGGACCGCTAGGTAAGTGTCTGGATCTATGGGGGGATTAATTGATCTATAACAATTGGGCTTGAAGGAGGGTTGTGGGCCGCATACAAGATTTAGGCTTGGGTGGATTGGAAAAACAAAAAATTACTGGCCAGTACAGAAAATTAGTCTTTAATTCCCATTAAGGTAAGCCTTAACTTTTAATTACCTCTAGATACAACTCATTAATGAGATTACCCTTCTACCCTCCAAACACAAATTTACTCTTTACTCCACCTCCCACTCCCCACCTTCATCCACTTCCGGCCGGCACTACTTCCGGTCGGCGAACTTTTCCGGCGGCCTCCTGCGAACTTTTAAATCTTCCGACCGATGACTTTTTTCCGGCCGGCAAAATTCACTGCGAATTTGTATTTTTTTTATTAACACTCACTTTTTGTATTTTTATCAAAAAAAACGTTTACATGAAGAAAAAAAATAAAGAATCTTCCTAAAAATTCATTGCGAATTTCTTCATTCTTGGGGAAAGTGCTAGACTCAACGCAAAAATGCTACATACAGACGAAATATTACACAGATTTGGACAACAAATGGACATAAACATGCCTGATGAGTGAGAGTTCCATATTCGCACCAAATTCACAGTGTTTTAAAGCAAATCAAAAAGTAAGATTTCTTTCAAATAAAACACTGCGAATTGTTTATAAATACTAAATAAATGTCATGACCCATATAAAAATGTTTACATCAAACAAAAAAATAAAGAATCTATCCTAAAAATTCACTGCGAACTTGTATAAAAACACGGCAATTTTCTATAAAACCCCCTATGGATTTGTATAAATTTCTATGCGAATTTGTATAAAGGATGAC
>JAXBDA010006656.1:0-20089 GCA_036023075.1 Gaultheria prostrata
TGTCTCCTGTTATGGTCGCCGGTGGCGTCTCGTCGTTGTGGTCGCCGGTTGCATCTCGTCGTGGTGGCTCGATCGCCCCTCTCTCACCCTCTCTGTGTATATCGTGTAAAATGAAAGAGAGGAGAGGCCGAATGGCTTTCAGGGTTTTTTATTTTTTATTTTTTTTAAAGTGCAAAACGACGTTGTTTTGCACTTGGTTGTGTATTGGTAGTTAAGGTGGTTGTGTGTGTAGCATTATTGTTCCAGAAAATGGAATAGGCAACAGGAGGAGGCTGGAACATCAGTTTCAAAACCTCACATGAACCCAACCTATGCATGAAGAGACTCTCTCCCTCTCTCCCTCTACCTCTCCACACTCTCAAACACCTGATCTTCGAAAACCACTACCCACAAGCTCTCAAATCCTCAACCTCTCTCAACACCCCACACCTCACCCAAACCATCTACGCCCTCTTCCTCAAATCAGGCCACACCCTCTCCCCATTCCTCTCCACATCCCTCATCACCCACTTCTCTCTCCTCAACGACTTCCCACGCGCCACCCAATTCCTCCGTGACACCCCTAAACCCGACACCGTCGTTTACAACGCGCTTATAACAGGGTACGCCCGGGTTAACCAACCCGTGCCAGTTTTCGAGCTTTTTAATGGGTTGAGGCAATTGGGTCTGAAACCAGACAAGTATACACTCAGTGCTCTGGTTAAAGCATGTGGTAATTTGGAGCAAACCCAGATTGCTCATGCGGTTTCAATCAAGATTGGGTTGGATTCTTGTGTGTTTTTAGTTAGTGGGTTTGTTGAAAAGTATTCCAAATTGGGTTTTGCTAATGGGGCTGAGATGTGTTTTGAGGAGTGTTTGGTTTTGGATTCTGTGGTTTGGACGGCTATGATTAATGGGTATGTTTGGAATGGAGAGTTTGATAAGGGTAGAGATGTTTTTAGGGGAATGAGGGGTTTGGGTTTGGAATTGAATGAGTTTAGCTTAACTAGTGTGATTGGTGGTTTGTTTGAGGTCAAAGAGGGAGAGCAGATTCATGGGTTTAGTGTGAAAAATGGTTTTTTATGTGGTTGTTCGACTCATTTGAACAATGCAGTTATGGTTATGTACTGTAGGTGTGGGAGAAAATCTGATGCTGTCAAGGTGTTTGATGAAATTCCTAATCCAGATGTTGTTTCATGGACTGGGCGGATCGGTGCTGCCTGTGATGTTGTGGAGGCTTTTGGAATATTTGGACTTTATCGGTTGAGAGGTTTTGATGTGAATGAGTATATGATGACTAATGTGCTCTCTGCCATTTCCGGGACAAAACTGTTGAATCTTGGAAAACAAGTTCATGCCCTTTGTTACAAGGCTGGGCATCTGCTTGTTGTTTCTGTTTGTAATTCAGTGATTTCCATGTATGGACAATGTGGACTGATGGGTGATGCCAAGGGTGTTTTTGATGAGATGTTTTATCCAGATTCTGTTTCTTGGAATTCTCTGATTGCTTGTTATTCTGAGAATGGGCCTTTTAGTGAGGCGATTGAAATGTTTTCCCAGATGCGTGATTTCTTGATTCAACCTAATAGATACACTCTTGCTAGCATGCTTGGAATTGTGTCCAACTCCTGTTCTCCAACACTGGCAATGCAAATACATTCTCTAATAATCAAGTTTGGATTTGAGTCAGACAACTCCATGTTGTCTAGTTTAATTACATCGTATGGTAAGTGCAATGGAATTGCTGATTCAAAGAGGGTGTTTGCAGAGATTGACGAACCAAATGTTATACTGCTTAATGCCATTGAAGCAACGTTTGTCCATTGCAATAACCATTTAGATGCCCTGAAACTGTTCCAGACATCGTGGAGCTTGTCTCGTGAAGTTGACAGCCTAACTTTGAGCATAGTAATCAAAGCTTGTGGTGTTTTCACAGATCTGGAGGTGCTACAGTCAATACATTCTCTCACTTTGAAATCTGGATTTGATCGGGACACATTTGTTGAAAGTGGTGTTATTGATGCTTACTGTAAGTGTGGTAGCATAGATGATGCAGAAAAGGCTTTTACCAATATATCTAAACCCAATTTGGTTGCTTGGAATGCCATGTTGATGGGATATGCTCAATGTGGTCGTTTCCATGAAGTTTTTGATCTATTTAAGAAAATGCCTGAGCTGGGAATGAAACCTGATGAGATAACTTATATAGGAGTTCTCAGTTCATGCTGCCATGCGGGGCTAGTGAATGAAGCACAATCTCACCTAGAGTCAATGTTTGAGCTTCATGGGGTGATTCCATGTTTGGAGCACTATGCATGTGTGGTCGATGCGCTTGGTCGAGTTGGACTCATAGAAGAGGCAAAAAGGACCATTGATCAAATGCCTATTTGTCCCGATGCTCAAATTTGGCAGATTCTTTTATCGGCCTGCAGCATCCATGGACACCCTGATCTAGGAAAAGTTGCAGCAGGAGAACTTCTTCAGCTGCAGCCTGAGAATGAATCTGCTTATATTCTTCTATCGAATCTCTATGCTTCTGCTGGTATGTGGAATGATGTTAGAAACCTCAGAAGAGAAATGAAAGAAAGAGTAATCTACAAGGAACCTGGTTCTAGTTGGATTCAAGTTAGAGGATCAACACGATACTTTTTTGCAGGTGAGGCATTAGATCCAAATAGTAAAGAAATTTGTATGATGCTGCAAAATTTGGTTGATCATATGCAGTTATTGCATGAGTCAGAGCAAGATAGCAATCTCATTTGATCTTCGAACTGTGGAGCACAAATAAACCTTGACATTTACCCAGCATGAGTTGGATTGGATGGAGCCCATGCTTGAGATTGATGAAATATGGAGCGTAGAGTACCTTGATATGAGTTGCTAGGAATAACACCCTCGTGCTTTTATCATTTTATGGGAGGGTTTAGGGGGGCTGGGAATATCTATGGATTGGGTACCTTTGCATACTAGAAAAGTGTACATAGTCTTCCAAATCAAGTAGACCTTACGGACCTGTTTTGTTCTTCAACCCTTTCTCCAGGTGGAGAAAAATGACTAAGAAAAGATATACAGCCTATAGCACATTATCTTTAGTGTTGGGACAATGATTCCAGCATATGAAGCTGACTCGGGAATCGGGATAATGAAGGGAGAGGACGATTGTGATTTATGAGATAAGTCTGAAAGTTCAAGTAAGGGCCCTTCTGTTCTTCACCAGGAAAGGGAAATAAGTGTTTCTACTAACACATGCTTAGGGGAGCGAAAATGTACAACAAGGACACCCTTATATGGTTTAATGAGTTTTTCATTTGGAGGAGAGATCTCACAATGGAGAGACAATTATATAAGTCACAGTTTGATTGAACAAGAATTGGGTGAACTACTTAGCTCATCTCTTTTTGATTAGTGTATTAGCACCAAGAGCAATTTCTGATTCTTTTGATGTGTAAAGGTAAATTTTACTTTGGAACATTGTAAGCGCACCTTTATGAGCAGCAAGTAGAATATTTTTGCCTTTTGAATGCAGCTCACTCTTTCTAGCATACTCGGTAACATATTAGATAGCAAGTATACGCAAGTATTTCTACGCACGTACATAGATATGTATATTTATGTTATTGGTAACAGGTATATACAAGTATTTATATGGACATACATAGACATGTATAGAGGCACTCTGTTGAGCGGTCTTTATTGGTTTTTTATTCCCCAGTTTGCTGATGCTGGGTGACCTATGGTCGAAAAAGCTGAAATACCAGCTTAGAATGTGCTCTCTTTTTGCGTATGTTGATCTAGGAGTTCTGGCTCAGATATTGCACCGGTCAGTTGTTATTGTCCTTGTGAAAACCCGATGAAAGGAAACTGCAAGTGATCTTTTGGAAAGCTATTCTTTGGCACCTTGTTACAGAAAGAGTTAATCAATGATTTAGGTACATGCTTAAATCTTCATGAAATTTAGTACAACTCTCTTTCCTGGCATCCAAATTCTTTGCATTCGTAATTCAGTTGGTGAAATTTCCAAGGGTAATTGTCTGAACTACGAATAACATTCCCTTGTTAGGAAATTCCTATTACTAGAAGCACCTTTAGAAATCTTCCTCTATGAAGGTATGAATTAGAATTCAGAAGCAAGAAATAGATCTACAAGTGGAATGTTTATTTATTTATTTTTCATCTTTTAGATGTATGCTTTTGGAATACAAATTGGACTGCACCGTAGGATAATCGCTCTTTCCTATAACTTGAATTTCAGGATATTCATCTCACTGAAACTTAATATTTTACCACCCAGTTGTTTTGGTAGTAGAATCCGGGAAGTGAATGTGAAGTGTTCACTTTTTGGTGGAATTGGCTTGCTTGTCTTCAGTTCAAGCATTGTAATCCATTTTCATAACAGATGCTAGCTCCTGATTTTTCTGGTGAAACCCGTTCGTAAAAAATGAATTGTTTTTTCTTTTTTTTTTTCTTCCCTTCTTCTAATAACTCATATGCAGCCCAATGGTTCGACTAATCCGGGGGACTAAAGTGAAATGTTCGGAGAAATGAAAGAACCTTTGTCGGTTTTGCTACTTTCGTAATCATTAATTTTGTTCTTGCCGTGGACCTCAAGGAGTGACATGGTTTTGAGAAAGAGAAGAGAAAACTGATAATGGTAGAATTTCCACTCCACTATAATCTCCCTGACTAAAACGAGTAAATGGATACATTTCATATATTAGCAAGTAGAACTTCAAAAAAAATGGATAGTTTGTATTAAGCTTCTCTGTTTACGTTCTGTTTCATTTTATGTGAGGTTGTTTGAATCACCATGTGCAAGACGGGGTTGCACGTGGAGAGAGGAGGGGGGGCGATCTTAAAAGTGACAGTGTTAGTCTCGAAATTATTAGCCTTTTGTTCTTGTGGTGGCCTTAGGACAGCATGATAACAGGTTTTGAGGAAGAGGAGAAAACTGCTATTGGTAAAATTTCCATTCCACTGTAATCTCCCAGACTAAAACCAATAAACTGATAAAAGTAACACATTAGGAAGAAGAAAATAATTTTAAATTGAAACCAAAGTAAATGTTTTCTTGATACGGGCTAATGATTTCTGATTTCTTTGGTCTCCCCGTGATAGCTTTTCCCAGTGGACTCTTGGTAATGTGATGAAGGGGCTCTTGAGAACGCGGAAACGATCGAATGGCAAACATTTGCTGCAATCCTGAACTTTATCTGGCCTCGCTTTGGCAGAGGCTTTATCCTTCGCAAGCTTTCACCTTTGCCTGCAGCACCAACACCACTGATCTTCTTGTTCATGTTGACAGCTTAAGCAAAATATCACCTTTTCTTTCAGCTTTTTTAGAGGAGTTGGTCTGAAAAATGTTGATATTCTGACCTTTCTGTGTTCTAATGTAGGTAAAAAAGTGTATTTATCACTGAAGGTGATATGGGTTTGAGCTAATTTAAGGAGTATATATAGCAAAACCAGTGGCTCATGGCAATGGCACGAATGGGGAAGGATAGATCTGGGCAGAATAAATAAATATTTGAACAGTCTTTTTCCTATCATTGGTGGTGGGAGTTGGGATGCATGCCAGCTTATAATTTCCTGGCTATGGAAGATTCCTTTCACCCCAAAATTGAATTCAAATTTGATTTTGGTGAAGTGCTTGTTGAAAAGCAGATAATCCCATATTATATTAATGTGCATAATTTTGGTTATTCAGCACTGACTGTAGACACGTGTGGTTTTGACTGGTGTAGAAAATCTCCACTCCTGCTGTGGACTTCAGGACCTGGTTTCGGGTTTTCTTTTTCTGTGTTGGGTTTTTGGACCTTTTGGTAGATGACTTGATCAGGACACAGTGGATCTTTTTGTTTTTGCTGTGAAAAAGGGTGGAGGGGCGACCTGCGTAACTATTTCTTTCGGGCGTGACCACAAGGAAGGATCTGCAGCGGATTCCGAAATCAGGCACCCATAGTTTTCTACGGGCCCACCAAGGTGCGAGCACAATAAAGCCTCCCTCACATGGCGTCCTTCACATTACTACTACTGGTCTTCTGCAAGCGAGTTCAATCCTGCAACCATGCGGGAATAATGGGACCCTTAAGTCGAGCTGCGCTGACAGGGAGTGGATTGTGTACTGGTAAGAATTGCTGATCTGTTCGTGTAAAATATGACAGCTAGATTTTTTCTCATAAAATGCAACTGGTTCTGGTTTTGCTAATAATATTTTTTTTTTTGGCCTAATTGTTGGAATGGGATATTATTGTTTTCTGGGAAATCTCATAATATGGCTTTGCCTAGTGGAGTGGCCAAGTCACCTTGGTTCATGGGATGTAAACTGCATACTGCAGCATATAGTCAGGTTGCTTATTCCCCATGGGCTACAAAAATAAAATGGGCCCCTAAATTGGCGAATTTCTGGGGGTCTAAAGGGCTGGCAATGAGTCCCAGGGGCCCTGGGGTGCGCGGGGTGTTTGGTCCCTGCACTCCCCCCAATTTTCTTCCTATTTGTAGTACATTTTTGGATTTATTTTGTAAAATAAGGAAGAGTGGTCCCCACATACCAGACCAAATTAGTAATCATGCGTCCGCCATTGGCTGGCGCCTCGAGTTTCAGCTTAGGGCCGGTACGGTGGCTATGGATTCCGAAAGCCAGTGCAAAGTTATTGAGGACTTTAGTTGAAAGTTCCCTGACCCACCTCTACACCAACAACAAATTGTAGGAGTAAAATTCATTTCCTAAAACCATTGCAAACTTTAGTAGATCCATCCCACCGTACCTTCTCATGCCCGTGGACTGCTGGAATGTACTTATTTATTTTGACAGCTGGTCAAATCCTGCCATAGGGATTCAACTCTATCCCCGTCTTTGTCAAAGAATAGATTAAAAAACCAAACTCGTTTCTTTGCAATGGAATTTATATATGTAGAGGTCAACAGATTTAGCTGGCATGCTCCAAACCTCCCTGCATTGCTAAATGCTAAACAACCAGTACTCTAGTCTTCCATGAAATATCAGTTCATTTCGAAACACCCTATCCCCCAACCAAGACCTAATTTGATACAATACTAATGAGTCCTAATTGTGATCTCAACGCTATCAGTACCGATCTTACGGAAGCTTTCTTTGACATATTGTTACAGAAAGAGTTAATCAATGATTTATTTGTATGCTTACATCTTCATGGAGTTTAGTACAACTCTCTTTCCTGGTATGTGAATTGGTTGCTTTCATATGACTGGAAGAACCTTCAGAAATCTTCCTCTATAGAGCTATGCATCAGAAGCAGGAAATAGATCTATAAGTAAAACACTTTCAGTACCTTCTATATGTATGCTTTTGGAATTCTACTGTAATGTAGGATAATCGCTTTTTCGTATTAGTTAAATTTCAGGACCTTCATATCTTTGCAACTTAAGGAATACCACCTCTTCAGTTGTTTTGGAAGCGGCATACGGGAAGTGAATGTGTGAAAGTGCTCACTTTTTGGTGGAATTGGCTTGCTACTTGATAGTCCTCAGTTCAAGTATTGTAATCTATTTTCATAACAGATGCTAGCTAGTCTTTTACAAGGGCGGACTTTGGCATAGCGGTAAAGCTACCCCATTGTGGCCTATAGGTCACGGGTTTGATTCTCGGAAACAGCAGAGGTTAAGACTGCGTACATCAACCCTTCCCTAGTCCCTGCATATGTGGGAGCTTCGTGCACTGGATATGCCCTTTTATGCTAGCTAGTCTTTTATTCTTGTGGTGGCCTTAGACAGCATAACATGTTTTGAGAAAGAGAAGAGAAAACTACTATTGGTAAAATTTCCACTCCGCTATTATCTCCCATACTAAAACCACTTATACTACTAACACATTAGGAAGAAGAACATCAATTAAAATTGAAACCAAAAATATTGTTTTGTTGATATGGACATGGACTAATAATTCTGACTTCTTTGGTCTCCCTGTGATAGCTTTTCCCACCAGACTCTTGGTAATGTGATGAAGGGGCTCTTGAGAAAGCGGAAATGATCGAATGGCAAACATTTGCTGCAATCCTTGACTTTATCTGGCCTCTCTTCGGCAGATCGGCCTTCTGCTTCGCAAGCTTTCACCAATGCCTGCAGCACCAACATCACTGATCTTCTTGTTCATGTTTTAAGCAAAAATTATCACCTTCTCTTTCAGCTTTTTCAGAGGAGTTTGGTGTGAAAATTGTTGATATCTGACCCCGGTGTTCTAATGTAGGTGAAAAAGTGGATTTTTCACTGAAGTTGATATGGGTCTGAGCCAATTTCAGGTGTATGTAGTAAAACACGAATGGGGAAGGATAGATCTGGGCAGAATAAATAAATATTTGAACAGTCTTTTTTACCTATAATTGGTGGTGGGAGTTGGGAGGCATGCCAGCTTATAATTTCCTGGCTATGGAAGGTTCCTTTCACCCCAAATTGAATTCAAATTTGATTTTGGTTGTTCAGCGCTGACCTTAGACACGTGTGGTTTTGACTGGTGTAGTAAAGCTCCACTCCTGCTGTGGACTTCATGAACTGGTTTCTGGTTTTCTTTTTCTTTGTTTGATTTTGGTAGATTACTTGATTGGGACAGAGTGGAATCAGTGGATGGGGGAGGCGCGCCTCGGGTGGCTGCCACTTTTGGGCGTGACCAGAGGGGCAGTGGATTCCAAAAGGGATCAAACACCCATAGTTTTCTATTGTCCCACCACCAAGGGGCGAGAACAATAAAGCCTCCCTCACACGGTATCTAGTTTACATGACTACTATTGGGTGAGCGGGTATGACCCTGCGACCATGTGGGAATAACCGGATCCTCAAGTCGAGCTGCTTTTACAGAGGGTGGATTTGTGTAATGACAAGATTTGCTGATCTGTTCTTGTCAAATATGGCCGCTAGAGATCTCAATAAAATGCGACTAGAGCTGGTTTTGCTGAATGATGATAAACTCATTTTTTTTTATTGCCTACTTGTTGAAAACTTGAAATGGTTTATCATTGTTTTCAGGGAAACCTCATTGGAAATGCCACACTATGATTGCCTAGAGGAGTGGCCAAGCCACCTTTGTTCATGTGATGTAAACTAGATGCAGTGGCGACTCCAAGAGTTTGAAAGCGTAGGGTCATTCATAAACATCAAATATTTTTACCAACCATAAATCAAATAAAAACATCACAGTCATTGGCAACTAAAAATCTTATTATCATAAAAAAAATCACATTTAAAGCTCAACTTAATAAACAAAAAGATATCATCAAAAGACATAAATCAATTTAATCTCTGTTTTCAGTTTTCACCTCTAAAAAAAAGTTACACTAGATTTACAATAGCATTGGACCTAGTCTCATGTTCTGGATTGTTGCATGATGGTCTCTAAGTCAAAACTGTCAAATACATCACTCTTTGTCTCCACCAACTTTCTAGAAAGGTCACCAACTCCGATTATTTCCATAAAATCATCACATGATCGCGCACATCAACAATGTAGTTCTCAAGTTGATCCTCAGGCTCATGAGTCATAGTGGAGAAAAAAAATCAGACGGATTGAACTTAGCAAGACAGATCAACCTTTCTTTATGAAAAGAACATGACGATTGACTATGATTCAAACAAGCCACACGATTGACTATGATCAATAAATTAGGGGGTTCATTTATTATGCAATGCACTGGTAATAGGTGAATAAAACTCATTTCCCAAACCAGCTGCTAAGGTTAGGGGATCAAAACCACCATGCACGTTTATGAAGCATCCGATTTTAGGAAGATAATCAAATGTTCGGAGAACCGGTAATTGGGTAACTCACCGTTTAGCTAGAAATGCTAAATTTATTTTTTATTCTGATTTATAGATGGAAGTGGCGCTCCGATTTTCATTATGCCCTTGCTACTAGCTGATATTCCCGTTTATGAATAAAATCATCGCCTTTCTTTAAAAAAAAAAAAAAACACCATTCAGGTAGAATTTGGGAATGTATTTATTTATTTATTTATTTGTTTGGACAGCTGGTCAAATCCTGCCGAAGGAATTCAAATTTATCCCCTTCTTCGTCAACGAATTGATTAAAAAACCAAACTCGTTTCTTAGAGGTCAAAAGATTTAGCTGGCATGCCTCCCCATCTCCCTTTCTTGCTAAACAGCCTGTACATAGTGTCTTCCAAGAAGTCCCAGTCCATTTGTAAAACATCTTATACCCCAACCAAGAAATAATATGATACAATATCAATGAGTCCTCGTGATCTCAATACGATCAATACTGACCTGAGTAAAAGCGAGCAAGTCTTTTATCTAATGATTAAAAATGCATACAAAAAGGCACCTAGAAGCTTGTGTATTATTTATAAGATATAGGTCTAAAAAAATTTAATGACGCATCATTTTAAAAATTTATCTTGTTAAATATAAGTAATTACTTTTCGAAAGTTGACTTATCCTTTTCTTATTTGGTTTTTGAATATGCGTCAATGGCCCCATTTTGTAAGGTTCACTTTGCTCCCCAAATAATTAGCTCTCAAATGCCTCCTTATCCCACCTATAAACTCTTGTCTCCACCCTGCTTTAGTTTTATGTATGTAAACTTGACAATTTGTTTCTTGCCAAAAAACACACAAGAATGCTAGTATTATTTTTTATAGAAGGTGGTTTCGTAGGGTTTGAGAACTTTGGCAGATAAAATATTTTCTCCTCACTTTCATCACAACCAGGCAACCCATTTGGTGGCCAAATAAGGTTTTGGTCAGATAACAAATTAGGGGGATAGAGGTGTACATGGTATAAGGGGGAGTAGGTAAGAAAGGGCGATTAGCGAAGAAATAGTTTGTTTGGTACGTAGTCAATATGGTGAATAAAGGAATAATGCGAGAAATTACTTAGTTGCCCGTACATATTTTTTGTAGTATAAATAAAAAAAGGATTTGGAGGGTCTTTAACTTATCCCATCCCACCCTCATTGTTAGCTTATCCGAGTGTTGGGAATTACCTGTAAGCCCCCCAAACCTTCTAAATCCTTTTTGCAGGGGTGTGGGTCTCACAATGGGTTTGTTCCGATAATTTAAATCATTCATCTTGTAGGGCCCCTAGAGTAGTATATTCACTCAAAAAATCAGCTTGATTGGCATTGATAGGTATATCAAAAATCGAATAAAAAATTAAATTTTGGTTTATAAAACGGACGGTCATTGTCATTTTAACTTGAAAACTGTTGACAGAATCCAGACCATCCATTTGAATATATTACCGTGGGGGCCCTACACGATGAACGGTTCAAATTATAAGAAGAAACACACAGTGGGGCCCACCAACAAGGATGGTTTCCTTTTCATCCGGAAGCAACTTTTCCTCTTTCTTGAGTTCATTGTTAGAACATCTCCAATAGATGCGGCATATCTCCGGCGAAGGCAAAATGGCGAGCCAAACTTCGAATTCCGACTCTCAGCAGCCACGCCATCACCCTCGCCAAGAAGCCATTCGCTACAGTGACTTGCTGGGGCCAGCGAGCCGCTATATCCCTCGCTTCTCTCTCTGTCCTTACCGTTGTCGTCGTTGCCAAGAAGCCTCATCTCCGGTGATGACTAATCTTTGATCCTAAAATCGTTTTGATAGCAGAGGGATGTACGCCTCGTCAAGATGATTCTATTGGTGCAAAACCGGTCGCTAGAGGAGTACCATGGTGGTCGCAAGCGCAGGAGAAAGGAGGTGCGTGCCGGAGAGTGAGATCCACTCTCGGCGCGTGTGGTTCGTGCGAGGCAGATGATGCTGACGTCGTCCCCCCCCCTTCAAATGGCTACAATGGCTACACTATTGAGTACTAGAATTGTAGAATTGTTTGAAGCTAGCCAAGACCCCATTTCCTTGCCAAAATGGCTTTCCATCAGCGAGATGCTCTTAAGGTCCTTAAGATCCAATGGATTGGACACTTATCAAGATAAAAAAAAGACCCAATGGATTGGACATAAATATGGGCCCAAGCCCATTTGTCGTTGATGACCCAAATCACAAGCATCTGCTTGTATTTTTGCAAAGGTTCTTAAGTGATACTGACATTAGTCCATAGTTACCAATACAAAGGAACATCATTAAGAAAAAGGAAAAGAAAAGTTAAAAACAGTAATCACCACTTTTTTTTTTGGTAACTAAGCATCCGGACTAGTTTGCGCGTATCTCAATTAATCTTGAGAGATCAATCCTACCATCCACTAGCAGGAACCTCATTTAAAACTAGAGTAAAGCTCTGTATGGACTGACTCTGAGACTTTAGGAGGGAGTAAACCCGCAAGCAGCGACGGATTCAAGTAAGGCACAGGGGGTCACATGACCCCTTGACTTTCGCTAAACTTTTTTTTTTTGCCGGGAAATAAAAAAGGGTGAGGGAAAGTTGTGTGGCATTAGAGGGGTTCAATTGGTTCTAAAGGGATTCAAACCTAACCCAATTCACTCTTTTCTTTTTCATATGAACCCACTAATTACAAAAATGCCATGATTAAATTCCCGTGACGCAAGTGGTGGTTAGCTTATGCGGTAGAGTTCTTGGACGCTCCACATTGCATCCCGGGATCGAGTCCCACTTCCCCCTCCCCTGTAATAGATTAGGAATAACGAATAACAAAAAATAAAATAAAATTCACGTGACCCCCTGGACTTTCGCTGAACTTATTATTATTATTTTTTGGCATGAAATAAAAAAGGGTGAGGGAAAGTTTTGTGGTTTTAGAGGGGTTCAATTGGTTCTAAAGGAAATCAAACCTAACCCAATTCAGTTTTGTCATTTTTATATGAACTCACTAATTACAAAAATGTTAGGATTAAATACAAAAAATTTAGCTAATTGATTTTCACATCCAAAATCAATATCGACACTCCTTTTTTATGTTTTAGTGAAAATTTTACACATGAAATTTGTGTGGATATCAATTTGGGGTATGAAAATCACTCCCCAAAAGTTACACAGCAGATGTGATCCCCTTACACGAAATTTCTAGATTTGCCACTGCCCGCAAGTCCCAAATATTGACCACTAAGCTGACGGCCAACCCCTTGGGGTTGTTTTAAGTAGTAATAATCTCTTTTTCCCGTTCACAGCTATTGATGGGAACCATATAAATGAGAACAATACATGCTGGCAAAAGTGAGAGAGGGTGGGGGAAATTGAACAGAAACCAAATAAAAGGAGGCCCCAGAAAGCATAATAAAATGTTGTTGTGGTACGTGGCGTGGGCTACCTTCACAAAAATGTTCAATTGGATATTCAGTTTATACCCACTGAGATAAATGGATGCAAATCAACTGGTTAAAATAATCAACTAATTATGATGTCTAACCACCTATTGAATCACTTTGTTGCTAAATTGAGTGCCAAAGTCTTTCCCCACTTAACCAAATAGATTTGGGATGATTTGATCGTCACTTGTGTCTAAGTAGTACACACGAACAAATGACACGACACAATACGACACGATATAGATGTAAAGCCATAATAATAATGAGTATGATCTGGCCAACGAGATCACTTTTTTTTTTTTTCTTTTTTCCTTCTGATAACCGGATGTTCAGGCCAGCTTGCATGCACCTCGACTAATTTCAGGGTCCTGGAGGTAACGACCGTGCATAACCCAGTGACTTCAAGAGTTTGCTGGCAAGAAAAATTGAGCCTGAAATCTTAGGTGAGAACAAACTCTTAAATCTCAAGGCACGGGTTGGCAACGGGATCACCTTGAAGTGTATGTACTTCATAGGTGGATGGTGGCTCGATGAAGGACATCCTCTTTATCATTCTATTATTGCTTTTATTCCTCTGATCCTCTCCAACACTTCAGCCGATTATAACAAAATCAAGATGAAAGAAGCCTCTTATCTTTATAATAAAAATACAATTGCAATCAAGTATTAGACCTCCTCAGTGTCAGGGCAAAAGGAAATTATTTTTTCAGTGATCGATTTGACTTGAATTAAATGTTTGCATTTGTTTGTTCTTCTTCACTTCATAACAGCAAGCAATATCTTGAGGTGGCAATGGCATGCATCTTCTGCTTGATTTCTCAATAAAAATTAAACCGATCTCCCAACCCTGCGGCTTCGACTCTCACGATCAGCACAAAACCCTTGGAGCCAGCTACTCGAAGTTCTCCCGATTGTTAACTTCATGATCTCGGAGTTGTTCGTCAAGGTATAAATAAGCTGAACTAGCCATTCGGTTATAGGAGAAAAACTGTATCTCCAACATAAAGAAACCTAGAACGCTAGAACTGGATTTACATTGGGACGACAATATCTACTGTTCATGAATCATGACCAGTTCAACTTCACCGTGTCCTGAATAAATATATGCAGTGCTCTCATTTACATGTCTTTCAAGGGCCCCTATTGGGCATCTTAAGTATCCATCAAATGCTGCAAAAGTTCAATACGTATCTGCGCACTACGTACATATAAGCCTGACTTCATGCGCTTCAGTCATCTCAACTTTTTTAACAATCTGAGAGGAGAAAATACATCTGAGAGTTTAATAATCATGAACTGAGATCCTCTCGAGTGCTTTTTGGACTTCGTCGAGAGCATCAACTGCGCCAATTTTGGCACCGTTGATGGTATCGACAAACTCTATATCATGGGTATTGTTTTGCTGAGGGAAAATAGAAAAATGAACTGTTTTCGATCATCAAAGCAGGTCTTAAATCCCGAAAAGGATCCACAAGGCAAAGCTGGGCGCTCTAGTCCCATGGAGGGCGTTTCCTCAACCAAAATGCAACAAAAACAGATCAAAGTGCATAAAACACAGTTGCGTTCAAAACCATTTAATGTGTGTACATGGACCCCATATTTACTGTGTGAAACACCTCTGTGTTCGGACATGTACACCCTCGCCCGTGTCCATAGCATTTCTCTTTCCTCTATGTAAACAACTTGGAAGAGAAAATAAATTGTCTTTCACTGCTCAATCTAGGATAGATGATAGGGACGGACCTTAATGGATTTAATTTTGTTCACTCTTTTTTGTCACCCTCTTATTAACCTTCTTCCTAATTGGTTGAGGTGGTGTGGATCCCATTAAAAGTGATGTCTTCTTTACCAAAAAAGTGTACTGCAGGGGTGAGACGAACACATTTTCAACCAATAACAGAGAAGTTAATGTTCACCCTCTTTTAAGGAGCCGTACTCGGCCTTAACCATGGGCGGTGACTAGTCTCGATGTATGTGTAAACTGTTAAGAAATTAATATAGTCACCCACTGCTTGAGGATGGAATAAGTTATCACGTAATATAATATGAGATATCTCCATTGATTGCCGATTTGTTTCGAGTTAGATATAAAATTTCCATATAATATCAGAGTGAGACCCATTCCACTGCACATTTTAAAGTCTTACAATACCTAGCCCATGATAACAGACTAACAAAAAAAGGTTACACGTGTTGGAATCTCACCACTTACTGATAATTGGCTTTGAGTTGGAAACTTGTAAAAAATATAATGTATGGGAAGGTATTGGTTGATTGTATTTTTCTAATTTTTATTTTTATCAACTTTTTCTAATTTTTTAATTAAGAGTGTGTATCTTGTTTGGGGCTAATGTATTAGGTGCTCAATTATGAATTACATGGATTGATGAGATACGTAATATAGGACTAAAGTGTTCAAACAAAGCATGAAGTAGATTTACTACAATGCAATATTTCGAGTCACAAAATAAAGTACTTTTATAAAAACAATTCTGAATTTCTTAGCCTTAAATTAATTTTTTTCTTTATTTTGTGATCTGAAAATTGCCCCATCTTAAACACCCTAAAAGAGAAATTTTGGTGGGCGTAAAACCTGATTCCTTTGGCCTACAAGCCCCTTCCTACCGAACCATCACTATCTAAAAAAACTAGTTTAACACCTTGTCCTTACTTTTTCTCTTTGAGGGATCCCCTACATTTCCATGGGCCCATGTCCAACTGCAACACATACATTCCCTCTTTTCCGTGCAAAAAAAGTATCTTGATTTAACTCCATTTAGTTCTTAAAATTGAATTATTTAGTAGCCACACAAAAGGTCATTGTGATTGATGATAGCTATTTCATGGGTCATAGTACACCTTAGATGATCATGGTTCTTATCACACTTTTTGTTAAGTTTCATGATTGGTTGGTACGATATTTATTTTGGTAGACCTCAAGAGTTTGTTCGATTGGTTGGTGAGTTACGTGAATACACTCCCCACCTAGGTTTTAAATACCGGTTTTGCGACACGTAACGGTAACGGTTTCGGTAGTATCGAACGTTACGTAACGGAAATCGGGTGTAGCGGTTGTGAATTTTTAAAAATCATTTTTGATAAAAATAATTTTAAATTGCTTAAATAACCTGTAACGGCCGAGTATCGGCCGTAACGGTGGTGAACCGGTCCGTGAATCGGATACGGACCGATACGTAACGGGAACCGGCCGATACGCATGCGATTTTTCCTCTCACCGGTATACCGGGGTATAACGGTATCGCGGAGGCCAAAAACCGTTACGTAACGGCCGATACGCTACGTAACGGCCGGTATTTAAAACCATGCTCCCCACAAAATTGACCATGTATGGTTTGATTCTTAACGTCAAACCACAAGAATTGAAGAATTAATCTTTTGTGAAATGTGAATATCTTGGTCTCAGCGTATCTATCTTTGTTTGGATCGGACAAGAAATTAGTGGAGATGGGTAGATAGATTCTTTGGGTCATATTCTAGCTAAGGCATGCCAATAGTAGCAAATGAAATATGACATTTGATTGATATGTTTAAAGCTACAGAGTGATACTGATTGCTTGTGGAATCAATACGTACAACATCACTGGTTCGAAATTATTCAGCCTAGCTACCTGATATTGACGTAAAAACACTTCCGGAATTTATAAACCCTTGGAAAAAAACTTCTCATTTTGAATTTTGTAAGTACCTTATCTTATAAGCACACATGCCTAGACTTTGTTAAGCCTAGGTAGCTAATGACTTAAGTTGTTTTCAGGTCCGGCTCTAAGATTTATGGGACCCTAAACTTTTGAATGAGGCCTCTCATTTTTTCCATATAGAAGAGTTGTTCAATATGAGAAGCGAGATTGCCTTGTGGTTAAGTGACTCACCGTTTGTAACTTCTTTCTTGTACCTAAGGTCCCGAGTTCAAATCTCATGGCCATTGGTTTGAAACCAATTTTTGTATAAGTTAAAAAACTTTTCCAGTAAAAATTGAAGGGAGTAAGGATCGAACACACGATTACATAGTTAGATCACAAGGATCTTACTAGTTACCACTGCAATACACTAACCTATTTGTGAAATAATTAACATATATAATATTTATTCTTTCATTTGGAGGCCCTATTGTTGGGCCGGAAACTGAAAGCCCTAGGTGGTTGTGTGGTGAGCTTATGCCCATGACCGGGCCTGGTTGTTTTTTCTGAAGGGCTACGGAGAATTGTGATATGAGGCATAGTTACATTGACAAGAAAGCTAGATTTTACGTTGTATATTTCAGTGATCATAAGCAAATTTACTGACTGATCATGTGATTTCCCGAAAAATTAATCTATATTATTGCAATATAATAAAAAAATTATATAAGTTTTGATCACTTACAAATGTGGTGTCGGTCAATTGGTCAAAGAGATTCCGTGTTGAGGTGCGACGTGCAAATGCTGGATACCGAGCAAGCAAAGGGAATGGGACCGAGTTACACAAGTATGGCGTGTAAAGGCGCATGAAAATGAATCTTTACGTGTGGAGAACAACATAAAAAAAGAAGTCTATAAATTGATAGCCTCGGATGGAGCATTGTTTGAGAAACTTGATGAAGAAAAATTGTGCGCAAGAAAAAAAGTTTATTTTGCACCAAATTTGGTCTCCAATATTTTCGATTAGGCAACCGGGTGAGGTGCTGTGCAGCTTGGTTCTGCACATCATGCTGTGCACGTGTGGCGGCGGCGCTACATGCTCCGATCATCGGCAATGTTCACTACATAGAGCTCGTTGAGTAGAATAAGTGTGTTAAAAATCAACTCGATTGGATATCATTTAGTGTTTCATTGGAATACATTTAACTTAGCAATAATGGGTTCTAGTGGTTTGATCTAGTGTTTCGGATCCATTGCGGATCCATTCTTTTTAAGATATTAATGTTCCGATGAAGTATTTAATGACATCCAAACGAGTTGATTTCTAGCACACTTCTTCTACTCAACGAGCTCTACGTAGTAAACGTTTCCGATCATTGAAGCACTGCCGAAGCGCTGCCGCCACACGTGCACAACACCTCCCCTTGTCTATGCAAGGGGTCTGTGCAAGGCAGTGCATTTCACTTGGGAAAAGGGGTCACTACAAGAAAAAGTACCTATGGCGACGAAAGGTGGCGAGGAATTAACTGAATTTCCTCGCCAAATGGGTATTTATGGCGAGGAAATCAATTTCGTCGGTAAAGAGTACTCTACGCCGATGAAATTATCTTTCCTCGCTAAAAAGCTAAGATTTGGCGAGGAAATGAATATTTCCAAACGTCTACCATTTGGCGACGAAATTATATTTCCTCGTCAAAAAGCTTTGATTTGGCAAGGAAATGAATATTTCCTTGCTATAAGGCATCCATTTGGCGACGAAATTATCGTTCCTCACCGAAAAAAGCTAATATTGACGATGAAATTATATTTCCTTGTCAAAAAGCTAAGATTTGACGAGAAAATGCTAGTTTCGTAGCGAACGGATAGGTTTTTCGCGAGGAAACTCATATTTCCTCGTAAAAGATGTACGCTTTCGCGACAAAAAATTTGATTCCTCGCCAAATCTAAGGTAATTGGTAGTTTAATTTCAAAAAAATTGTAATATATTTAAAATGAATAGTACACAGATGTATATATTATACATCAATTACTTAGAGAATTATTTTAAAAAGTTAATTTGTACTTAAAATGATGCAATATTATCAATGATATATTAAGTGACTCAATCGTACGGGTGGTTAACCGGAGGTCCTGGGTACAAATATGAGCAACAACAACTTTGATCAATTGTGATATCTTTTATTTTAACTAATAAATTGAACTTCATCGGTTATTATGAATTTATTTTATAAAATGAAATACTATAAATCACAATTATTTGTTCTCATTATCTCACTTAACTCATTGAGTGTATACCATTTAGGGAAAACCCCTCTAGTTTCCAACGGTCACAGTGATGGGACGTATCATTAATAATTTTAGAATTAAAAAATAAATACTGAGTTTAGATTGCACGAAATCTATTTTCATAATAGCTAGAGTATTCCATTTTCAAAACAAGAATAAAAAAATATCATTGTCAAATATACCATGTATAGAACAGAGTCAACCGAAAAAATCACGTTGTGTTTGAAAAAAGTAAAGTTTGCACAAACTAAAGTTATACATTCCAAAAGTTACTATTAAAAGTTTTGATAGGAAAAACATGATGACACAACAATAAAAAATATAATTAATTAAGTCCAACAAGTAATTGTCAGAAACCCATAGGCCATTATACATGTTTAGCCAAAAAAATATGTTGCAGTGCCAAAAAACCTCAAACGCTTGACTAGTAATGTTTAAGAAACTAATATGCGTAGTAAAAAACATCCTAAAACTATTATATATATTAAATAGTCCAAACATGAATTGCAAGGTTGATGTGGTGGATAGGTGCTAGGCGCGCGCACCTGAGAGGTCACAAGCGCTACAATTAGCGACAAAAAAATAGGCGAGGAAACAATTCGTCTCTAATTGTATAAAATAGGCGAGGAACGATTTCCTCGCCAAATGTGCCGAATAGGCGAGAAAAATAACATTTCGTCGCCAATTGGTCAGAATAGGCGAGGAAAACTTTCGTCACCAATTGTTCCGAATAGGCGTGGAAACATTTCCTCGCCAATTGGCAAAATAGGCGAGGAAATATATTTTTCCTCGCTAAGATTCCTTCTACGACGACCTTTTGTCGAGGAACGCTGACAACGAAACTTCCTCGCCAATGCGTTTGGCGAGGAAATTTGATATTTTAGAGACGAAACTGATTCGTCACCATAGGTATTTTTTCTTGTAGTGGGTATTTGTTGGGGTTTTCCCAAGTCAAATACCCTTAAAAAAGAGGGAGAGGGGGG
>JAXBDA010006657.1:0-20078 GCA_036023075.1 Gaultheria prostrata
GATTTTACCTGAAACTACCAAAAACACACTTTGCGCAACATCAATCATATCAAGCGCTAAAACGCACGTGTGTGTGATCTAAATGAGCTAGATGAGCCCGGATATGTACAATATTAGGGGCTCATCACCGGTTTAGGGCGACTACACCCAGAACGACCCGAATGAAGTTCGGTCACATTTGCATTAAGTCCAACCAACATCTTTCACTGACCTCACAAAGGAACTGGTCCAGGGGGAATTTCAGGCCACACTCGGTAATAATGATTATGGGAATGTGGATTTTCTCGTCGGTTTGATCGAAATCAGGTAAGGTGTTAGGGCCTGGAACGCTAAGATGGATACCGGCAAGGATATTGAAGTGCCGCTGGAATTTCTCCATTTTTTGGAGGAGTTTACGAGTTCTAGAAGTTTGCCCATGATGATAAACCCTAGACGACGGAAAAGAAAGACGACAAAGGTATTCTGGAAAGCTAAGAGAGACTTACAGGCGAAAAGGGTAGATTCTAGAAAGATTTTTCCGGCGATGGAGAGAAACTGACTCGAAGTTAGGAAACGTAGAAACCTGGCGAGATACGGGCTCTGTTTTCTTTTTCCTTGCTCTGGGAAAGAATGTGCAGATGAAAAGGGGGAAGTGTGAAGGGTTTCACGATTTGAAACGATGCAATGATGGCCACGCACGATAATCGAGGGAAAAGGGGGGTGTAACGCACAGGAATATCCCCTAAATCGTCCTTTGGTCTTATCGGATGTACATCGTGCATCACTTCGCATTAAATGAAAAGTAATTGTGCCCCCCACGTGAGGGGAAGGGCCATGTGAAGAGTCAGACCGTCATAGAGGCCTAACCAATTACAAGCCAGCTCGGTGAAAGCTCTATACATCACTCTAACGGTAATGGTCAGAGCTGGGGAGAAATTGGAGAGGGTAAAACCCGTACTCCCTCTTGGGTGCCCTAGCTCGGCAATACAGTGTGGGTGTACCCTACTGGGGAGCCGAGCTAGAGAGGCCACGAAAAGGGCCAGGCGCGCAATACATAGTACATCATGGCACCATGATGAGGTGCAGGGTCAGGCCGAGCTACGAATAGATCGGTCCTAGGATCTATAGGCCAGCAACGGTATAACCGAGCTACGTGGCAGCACAGTTACACCGCTATTAGGCTAACAGAACGGCATGGCGTTCTGGAATGGTCTAGAATACTCTCTTATGTGATAAGAGGCGTATCCCGTGATTCAAGGGAATGACGTGAACTAGGTATGGAGACTAGGAAAGGAAAGAAGAATTCTAATAAGAGTCGGATTGTATGTACATATGGAGACTAGTGCAATGGCACAATGATACCTAATAGGACTGATCCTATTAGGAAAGGTTTCCTAGCGTGATAAGGAAACTAGGGCAACGAGGTCCCTTGGTTGACAAGCTAACATATACCTACAAATATGTGCATTAAGCCTACGGTGAAAGGTACGCTGTGAAATCTATTCATACGCATTGCTCTTTGCTTACTTAGTATCCTCATACTAACTTAAGCATCGGAGGGCCTTTGCCACGAAGGGCAAAGGTGCTCTAACTGTCCTTTGTCTTGCAGATTTAGAGGCACCAAACAGATTCCAGAATTCTACCCTCTACAATATCGAACTTCTGTCCGCACTCCGACGGGGGCGACACCCTATTCATTGGCATGCGGTATGGCAGCGGTACTCCCTATCGAGCTTGAAGTGTCATCGCTGTGAATAATGGCCGAATGTGAAGTTGATGAAGCTAGCTGGTTGGACGACAGATTTGCCAAATTGATGCTATTTGATGAAAGGAGGTTGCGCCTGTTGTATCATGTTCAGGGGTATCAGCGAAGAGTCAGTCCATAATTCAAAGCGAAAGAGTCAGTCCATAATTCAAAGCGGACTGACTCATGTCTAAGTTAACAACACGGATACACCATTTATTTCAGGGAATAGCTAAGTCAAAGCGAAAGAGTCAGTCCATAATTCTCCCAAAATGTGTCTCTATCTCATGTCTCAGCCACTGCCGGTAATCGCCTGGTAAATGAATGGAAGGGTATTGATCGGGAGCCCAAATCCACCTGTTGCGCCAAGTACTGCGGTAGCCTCTAAGACTGTATGCTTGAAGATTGGAAGGCGGAAATTCTGAGGAATGGGATAAGGCTCCTCCTGACGCATGCTAAACTAACGAAGGATGCGCTGCGGGAAGTAAAAGTGAACCCTGTCAGTCCCGCCAAAACCACCCAAGTCTCAACCATATGAACACCTGTCATGTCAGGCAAATGCAACCAGGGGCACCGCCACACAATCTGATCCTCCTCCACAAAAATGAAGAAATCTAACCAAGCATCCTCATTCTCTTTGTGAATCACAAACACCCTTCCAGCCCAAGTTCTCGCATCAAAAACCTGAATCCCCACCGGATTAGCCAAAAGTCCCATTTTGTCACAAAGCCACAACTGCTAGAAAGTCAGAAAACCAATAGTCAGAACCAAACACCAAAAACCAAAAGCTGAAACCAAGAGTCAAAGTTGAAACCAAAAGTCAAACCTGTAACAAAAGCAGACTCCCAACAAACACACCGGTCCGGCCTGAACTAACCCCGTCCAAGCCCATGAGAGTCTCAGCCAGAATTAGAGGAACCACATCCCAGCGTTGCTTCATTTGTAAAGCAACCCTGACAATGGCGGGATTGACATTACCGTCACCTGGGACCAACAGAAACAGGCTAAGGAGGCACATGCAAAGAGCAAACATGCACCGATTCTGAGTAGTGAGGTTTAAAACATCACCGGATGGGTTGAAATCAGCAAAAAGGCGAAGAACGTTGAGAGCATTGTCGCGAATTAAGAATTTCACGGCACCGTCACTAATACCAAGCTCGTCTCGTAGAATTTTGGCAAAACCTGCACGTTCTGGAGGAATGGTGGGCTCTGTGGAAATGTGGTTGCCGAGGTAAGCCTGGAACTCTTCCACGGTAGGACAAAGCTCCTGGATGCTGAAACGAAAGACATGCAACTTCGAGTCCCAGCAACGTGCGGCGGCCCGTAAAATGTCATAACGAATGGGAATGGAATGGAGATGACGGAGTGCATTAAGCCTGAGACTCCGAAAGTTCAGCCAATCTATATTTTCGAGACTTGTAATCCAAGTGTCGATGAGATGTGGGTGAAGAGCAGCCATGATGAGAGTTGGAAAGATGTGAAAATGAGGTTGAAAGATTGATTTATAATGTATTTATGGGAGGTTTATGAGTTTATTGAAAATTGACGAAGGAACCTTGAGAGGGAGTTGTCCAAAGTTTGGAAGAGTTGTAGCATGCTTTCAAGACGTTTAGAATGGTAAAAACCTTGCATGTAAGCTAAGAGGTTCATTATAAACAAGAAACAAACTACTGCCTGCAGCAGGGGTTGAGCGCTCAACACCCCCCCTGAGCGTTCAAGGCCTACAAAACTGCAGCAGCAACTTTTTGACGAGTTTTGATTCTAAGGTACCAAAGTCACTTCCGAGCTTCTCCAGCCTTGTCCAGCAGTGAAAAAAAGTCTTGGGAAGTATTCAAGACTTATCGGCATGGCCCATCGCTTAAAATTTCAAAGAAATGGCAATCCGGTACGGCATCTGGGACACTAAGCACTGATATACCTTCCGGTTGATGACTCAAATCCCATTTTACAAAGATCTTTGGCAAACCATTGTTATCACAAGTTCACACGGGATATTCGTGACCCGGTACGGCCGACGACACGTCAATCCAACAAGTTTAAGGGGTCCCTTCACGCGTCAGATCATCAAGCATGCCTTATGAACACTAAATTCCGTTCTAGGGCTCATTATGTCAAGTACTTGTAAATTTTGTAAATTCATTGAGTCATGCAACATGTATATATCGAGTCGGTGTAAATGTATTCGAATGAATCATAAGTTGACACATTTTACGATGTTTCGGCCAAATTCCCGAGCATTAGGTTTTATCGTTTGAGTTGGATATCATGTTTTATATTTTTGGGCTTGGGTTTGTATTTGTGACTGCGTTATGTATGTTTTACAATGAGTGTTTGTTTATTGATATGAGTGCAATCATAAAGGCATAAACAGACGAATAAGCAATGGTAGTGCAAATCTCATATAAATCCAGCAAATATCCACGATATATAAGGAGAATTGTGTACATCCGATCATCAGTCAATCATCACCTATCACCTACCGGGCAAACAAGCACCCAAAAGCAAAACAGGGCACGCATGCCCAATAAGGAAATCCAAAATTGGGGCACGGTAGCCCAATCTACCTATCCATCTACTCGGGCACGCAGGCCCAATCAAAGAGAAAATCAAGAAGCAAAAATCTATCTCTAACTCTAGCTCTCCAAAAAGCTGCTCCGTGCTGCCGGAGTCATCACCGTTGTCGTCGTCATCGGTCCACGTAAAGTCAGGGTTGCTCACATCGTCACCACCGGAAGGGCCCTCTGTCCTCTGGCGCTTCGGCAGTCTCGACTCCTCTCCTAACCCCACATTAGGGTTCTTGCTCTTGCCGAGCCGCACGCCTATGTTCGAAGGCCCCGCCGCCTCAGAACGATCCCTTTTCCTGATCACCGGTGGCCGCATAAGAAAAACAAGCAAACAAGCGAATAAGTTAGTGTACCGGATAGTCATTAAAATCAAATCAAAGAGACAAGTTGAGATTCATACCGGCGGGACTCCAGTAGGTGGAGGAGCAGGGGCACCAGCAGGTGTAGGCTCGCCTGGAGGGCGGATCGGAACTACCTCTCCAGACAATAGCTGGGGGACAAGAAGGTGAAGCCCCTGGCACTGCTTAATTGCCATCCGTGTCGCCGCCTGGGACATCTGAAAAGCAAGGTTGAAGCTAGAATCTGTACGCAAGTCTAAGGAATTAATAATCGAAAGCCAAGCAAATAAGAGAAGTGTTTAGCTCATACCTGCTCTGGAGGAGGAGGAAAGTCCTCCACTATAGGTCTCGGTATGTCTATCACCCCCTCCCGTCCGATAGCGGAAGTGACGTGCACCCACCAGTCCATCGGTGCAACGCCCTCCGCTGTAGAGCTAGCCTTACCACCCTCCTTAGGGACCCGAGCTAACATGGCAGCCCGAGTTGCCTGCTCCCGCGCAACCCGCTATCTCCACTCCCGCACTCTTAGAGGGCCTGCTAGGTACCTCGCCTGGTAGAGGGAGTAGTCCTCGTCAGGTCGCCAGTACTGACTAAGAATGTCTGTCAAGCATTGTAAACCTGGCGATCTCCTCGCGCGTGTAGTTGTTGGTCCACAATACCCGTGGAGGAAGGCGTCCCGGCACCAAGGGAAATGCCGACCCCAGAGACTGGAAGGAGACTCTGTCTCCCAAGTACCAGAACCAGCCAAACGGGCACTCCAGCAGTACTCTCCTTGCAGTCAACTCTTTGCTCGGGGCTAGGTACTCAACATCAAGGCGTTCCCACGTACATCAGCTAATCTGCACCAATCATTCAAAGGCATTAGTAAACTAGCATAATATTAAGCATTTCAATAATAGAGCAATCTAATTGGATATTCAAGAGAGTTTAAAAGCTTACCATAGAAGCGGAGAGTCGGTCGAGAGAAGCGCGGAAAGTGTCCATCTCCCCCGCCAACGGGCTGACCTGGCGAAACCTCTCCCCTCAGCACAGTGCTCGGGGGAGGACAGTGGTGGCGTGCTTGTGAGTAGTCTCCGGGGGATGTAACCGCAGCACCTCGTAAGCCCAGAGCTGCACAATCAACCATATTACACAATCAATAACTAATCTATACATGTCAATCATAACAGGTATGGAAGTGCGATATGTGGAAAGTAAAGCTTGAAATAAAAAGTTTAAGTGTTACCTCCCACATCCACCACATGCCAACAATGTCCCGACCCTTCTTCCTTGAGACGGCGCCCATAAAAGCGTAGCAGGAACTGAGAGTTCCTCCTCCCCAGTTCATCCTCCTCGCTCTATCAAAGTCATGCAAGGCCCAAACAGTGAAGCCCGAAACAGGTACAACAGGTAGCACCTAGCCTTCTGCTTCGCGTCCCTCTGGCTGGGCCTCCCTCCACACCTATCTCCAAATTGGCCGTACTGGGCCATGTCCTTCCCCGTCTGGGCACAAAGCCCAAAAACCACCTCAATGCCCGCTCGTTACCACCAACCCCCGAGTCAAGCGGGATAGGGTCTTCTTCTACCCTCAACCCCGTCAACGCTGAAAAGTCTAGCAGGGTCATGGTCGCCTCTCCGCCCTCACCTAGGTGGAACGTGCTAGTCGAGTCCCTCCACCTCTTCGCCAAAGCCAGCACCATGGCCTGGTCATGCCACGCCGGCTCCAGAGTCTCTATAAATCGGCTGAGGCCCACTCTAGCAACTTCCTTTCTCATGTCTCTGTGGAGCCCGCGATAGAGAGTCAAACTCCTCGCAAGACCACCGTGAGCTCCCAGCTTGCCACTCCTCTGTTCAAACCAAACAAGCAACAAGCAGTTGATAGCACAATCCGAATCCAATCCAGTTAGTCAATCAATCAAATCAAACCAAATGTGCGTAAATTGAAAGTACATTAAACAAATGGAAATCAATAGAAACGTACCGTGAGACAACCCTATGAAAGATGGACCTCGGTGTCCAGAAGCACTCTCTCTCCCACATACACCTCATGTCGAGAGATGTACGGCTCTATCCGCAAAGGGATAAATAGGTGCACTAGCAGGTCGTAAGTAGTCTCGTCAAAATGCGCCCTCCCCACCAGTGCCTGGGTAGCCTCCTCGACAACAGAAACCCGAGGTCCGTGAGCCACCTCTAGCTCCTCCCAGGCTCGAAGCTCAAGCTCCGCCTCCTCCTCCTCGGCGTCCTGTATCCACGCCTCTATCTCCGCCTCCAACAGTACCCGTCGTAGCGCAGCCATCTCCTTCTCCCTACTCTCACCTCCTCCCTCACCATGTCAAGTACGGTGGGGTTCTTCCAAGCTATCGCCGCCACGACGTCCGGGTCCGCATGGACAGCATAGTCACCAAACGTGATCCCTACCGGACCCTGCTCCCTCACTGGCTCCTCTTACCCTTAGAATCATCACCACTACCACCCGCGCCACTACTACCCGCACCGCCACTCTCACCACCACCCAAACCACTTACCGCATTCCTAACTTCACCACCACCACCGCCACCACTACCGCTAGCACCCACCTCTCCACGACCCCTCTCCATCATCACAACATCCACACCACCATTGCTACTCCAAGAACCACCACTGCCGTCGCCACCAACACCACCCGTCACCCTCTCTCTCTCTCTCTCCTCACCGTTACCTGACACCGCCATCTCACCACCGCTACTGTCCGCTGCCCTTTCTCCCTCCTCCTCGCTACTCTCGCCCTCTTCAACCACCACTAAGTCCTCCGGAGGCACCAGAGCCTCCATAGCCTCCTCCGTCGTGATCGGTTGAGCGCTTGGCTCAATCGGTCCCGAATCCGCCACCTCTATGTTACCACCACCCACCACCATACCATCATTTTCTCTCTCTCCTTCCCTTTCTGGCCACCATCAACCCCTGAACCACCAGGAGGCACCACGGCCTCCTGGCTACTGGAACCTATCGCTGTCATCGCGCCCTGAGCGCTCGAGCCTTTGAGCCCTCGCTGCCACCCCGTTGAGCGCTCGGATCAGTAGGTGGTGGTGGTGTCGCCGCTGTATTGCCATCGCCGCCGCCTCTGGGAGAGGCTGTAGGAAGGTCTCTGTCGTCTGGAAACTCCATGGAAGTCAGTGTATGAGCGAGGATTGACCGAAAGTGTGCAAAACCGAGTGAAACCGAACCCTAAATTTGTGGATTTTTGTCCGAAGATGGAGAACACGATTTGGGGAAGAGTTGATGTCTGAAAATTGCAAAGAGAGAGATTTACGTTGTGAGTGTTTTTAAAGCAATAGAGAGTTGTAACGTATGGAGGAAGGAGAAATTTGAATCGGCGGATGAATGAACCAACGTATCTGTTCGCGCGTGTTGAGCGCTCAACCATGCCTTGAGCGCTCAAGGACTAGCAGAGCGCTCTGCTTGGCAGTTTGGGCTGGGATCTTATGCTGCCATGGAAACCTTGTGCACTCACTTCTAAGCTTTTGACAAGTATTACTAACAATCTTGGGGTTCATTCACCCCACTTTAGCAAGTTGAAATTGGACCCAAGGGTCTAATTCTCAATGACTGGCTTTTCTAGGAAGCCACGGTATTTGGGCAAATAACGCGTACTTAGTAAGTTTCATTCAAGCTTGTTTAAGACGGGTCAATCAAAGCGAGCATCGCGTATGCAAGAAGTTTCATTCAAGCACGTGCAATCATTCTTAAGAATTTTATATCCATTCAAATCAATGGAAAAGCATCTTGAGGGCAATTCGTCCAATCATAATCATAATCACAATCATTTCATCCCGTTGTTCAAGGGATAATCACAATCACTTCATCCCATTAATCAAGGGATAATCACAATCACAATCACTTCATCGATCCCGTTGTTCAAGGGATAATCACAATCACAATCATTTCATCCCGTTGTTCAAGGGATAATCACAATCACAGTCATTTCATCCCGTTAGTCAAGGGATTATCATAATCACAATCATTTCATCCCGTTATTCAAGGGATAATCATAATCATTTCATCTCGTTGGTCGAATAGATAATCACAACCATTTCACCGCAAACATTTCATCTCATTGCTTAATGAGTGGTCATAATCACAATCATAATCCAATTCATTCAATCATCAATCATGCATTTATAATGCTTTGATTTGTTTTCAATCGCCCCAAGAACTACGCTGGTCTGATCCCTGCAACAGGGTACGTAGGCAGCACATGAAGCTCGACCATTTGCTTAAATGTTTTCCTTTGCAGCTTGAGGTGGATCTCCAGAAATAAAACGGGGTGTCTCAATCTTGGACGACATTTATACCAATTCATGATATAGAGTGCCGTCCAAGAGGGGCAACTGTAGACACCCCAATTTTGGACCCGGGATGCGCACAAGCGTTCTCGATAATGAAACAGCCCAATGTTGACTACCTCGAGGACCGAAACAAGGCTCGAACATGATAAACCCTCAAACCTAAGCCTATGCCCCTTAAAAACCTTTAACCAATCCCAAAACACCAAAGCACAAATTTGCAGCAAGCACCACTTTGAGCCTCAACCCCCTGTTCAGTGCTCAACCCCACCCTGAGCGCTCAACCCCAAACCAATCAGTTACAGACAGTGGGTGTAATGATGAGATTCTACTGTAATGGGAGCCATTGCTCCCCCAAAATCCGGCCTAAGCCTTGTCCCACAAGTTCACTCAACCCCCCTAATCACACTTAAGGTCCCTCCATTAATCCCAAAATTCAAATTACTCTTTCCCCCCCATTTCCCTCCTATATATACCTCACTCTCTCCTCTCTTCTAGACTTACTGCCATTCTCACTTCGCTCACCTCTATTCCAGCAACCTAACTCACTCTCTTCTCTCTAAAATTTCAATAGCTACCATCTTCAAGCTTACATTCACGTCCTTGCCCTTTTACTCAACCAAAAACCCATCAAACTACTCTAAAAATCCATTCATATGTCCTAAACATCACCTTTCAACCCAAACACAAGCAAAACCAATCCTAAGAAACTACAAAATAGTCAAAAACCTCCAAAAGGCCTACTGTTTTAGTACAAAAAACTAAGCCTCAACTCCCAAGCCAAGCAAAACCATAAGCTTTAGCCTTTGATCAAGTCCAAAAGGTAGGAAAGGGAACAAAATTCACACTTTAGTCTTACCTGAGGGTGACCAGTAGGTGTATGAGAGTCTCCTATACTCATCTTACACCTACAGGGTCCAAAAGTTGATAATTAAAGCATGCAAAGTGTAGACACCCGAATTTTGATGACTTGTACATCCCCAATGATGAAAGAGCATGCGAAATATACCTCGGAATAGTTCCTTGAGTCGAACGGACCAAAAGAGTCAAAACCTTACCCCCTTGAACCGTACGACCCATTGGTTCAAACCGTGCGGCTTAAAATTCCATCAACACCGTGCGGTGTGGTTATATGCATAGTGCGGTGCATCTTGGGACACCGTACGGGATCACCAGTCGAATCCCATGATTCCCGCGTTCCCAGCAGCTCAGTTTCGCTCGCGTAACACGACAAATCCTACCATCGTAGCTCGCCCTATTTACGTACGAATCTCACCAAAGATGGTGAAGTACGATAACGTCGTCTATATAAACGAATCTCATTGAACGTTTTCAAGAGCTACACAATAACCTTCCAGAATTCACGTTCAGAAAACCAACTAAAAACTCTTAAGCAAAAATCTCTCCAAAATCCCGTTACCCCATTTTCCCTCATTCAACCAAAATCCCAAAGTTATACCCCATAAACTCTTCGTTTCCAATTCAACCGCTTCAATCGAATCTTTTCGAGGAAGAAATTCGCATTACTATGTGAAGTCTTTTACGTTCTGATGGGATTTTTGCTGGATTCGGGGTGGTTTAATACCTCCCTCGAGTCTGGCATAATTCAAATGATCATCAAAAAGAGCAATTCATGGGTTGTTCTAGTCTCTAGAGTAACGCCATGAATACAACCAATGTGTTTCACAACGTTCACTCAGTTGGGAGGTACATTCCTTCATTAAGACAATTTTCCAAACTCTCTAAATCACCGAAACCTTGGTTTTATGGCAAGTATAAAAACTGTTTTCGTTCTGCCAAAAATCCAAATTTTTGAAAATTTTCCAGAAGCCAGTTGAAGTACTGTACGGTGTAACTGTCTCCACCGTGCGGTATATGTGTCAACACCGTACGGTACCCCTAAGCCAAGGTTTTCTTATGCTCTATTTTTCTAAAATCTGATGCTCTGTTTTGGTGATTTATAGTGGCATCATCACAGCTAGCCCCCTTTAACTTTCTGGTCTTACATTTATGTCCCTCTCTCGGTTATTTAATTTTGTTTAAATGTTTATTTGTTAACCATGCGATTTGTTGCTGCTTATTATTGATATTTTGCTTTCATTTGTTTATATATCGCTTATGTGAATAAGTCTACAATAAAATCTTTTCAAAAAAATCCTACAAATATTTAGTAGAGACTGGAAATTTCCGGGCGAGCGGGGTGCTTTTTCAAACAAAACCTTCCCCGCGCGTAACTTGGCTCCCGAACCCAAATCTTTATTTTTCGCAGACCAAACCCTTTTTCAGCGACAAAAGAGTCATTATTTTCTAAACGGTTTCTTGGGGACCAAACATTTTCCAAAAATTAAATCCCGGGTGGCGACTCTAAATTTTCTTTTTCCCTAAATCGCCTCCTTTTTCTTTTCAACACAAAAAACCCGTGGGCCGGTTTCTAACATCCACAAAATGGCGACTATGCTCGGGATCGATATTTTTTAAATTAATCTTTATTTTGACATTTTACACTTGTAAAACGACCCTTGAAAGCTTGACACAACGTACATTCTTCGCGATGTCAAAGAAAGGAATGATGTCAGGGTGAGAACCCGATAAATCGGGACTGGAGCTTTCCCGGTTGTTTGCCTGTGTAAAATTTCAAGGTTTTGATTAATTTAAAAAGCGAGCCAAACTTGAAAAATGTTTGTGGGATTTTTTGAAATGATTTTATTGTTAAACTTTTGCATTGCACATGCATGGTTACTAGCTCCATTGCTGCGTCCTGGTTACCCTACCCAGCTTGCTGGTGTTAGGACATCCCAGGATTCTTGGCAACCTTTGACGATAATGAGTCAGCTTGCGGTTATTATCCTTGCCACGTCAGTATTCTGTGCAAAGGGGAGGCAAATATTGACTCTAGTCTGGGGAACCCCTAAACCAAAACCGGCCTTTGCATATAGATAACAGTAGAACCTTCCAACCTACGACAGGACCCACAGGGTAGGATTATGTGATATATCCTGCTATGTGTTTACTGTTTTCCTATATCATGTCAGCATGCTGCCTGTTTACCGCTTTTGCACATATCATGCTACTTGTTTACTGCTTTTGTATATACTGCTCTCATTTTGCATGCATACACAAATTAGATTAGCGCTAGGTTATCACTTCACTCACCTGAGGATTGCCCCGATAATCTCTGGTTATGCTGGATATTTCAAAATCCCATTTTTCAAAAAACCACTGCAATCAGGCTCTGCCTTTTTCCCAAATGAAATTAGTACTTTTTTGTCAGAACAATGGCTGACCAACCAAGCAATAAGAGACTCAAGTCTACTTTCACCATCACCACAACGCTCCTGCTCTGATTGTTGAGGAGTGCAAGCCTGAGCAGAAAACCTCTAGAGGTGAGAAGCTCTACAAATGGGTTGACATGGTCATTGAGCCCAATCAGTCAGACACGCCAAACCAATGGGATAGCATTGAAAGCCACCCAGGCTGGAAGTTCTACATCACACCAGATAGCAGCCCAAGGATGCTCCCAGACAAAATCACTGTTATGTACGAGGAGGATGATGATGACTTCTGTGTCATGCCCTCAGTCAAGTACTACGACGAGAAAGGAAAACCAGTTTACTACTTTGCTGACCTAGTCACTGGCCATAAGTACTGGGACGAATGTGATTGTGATGAATGCTTTGAAGAATGTCTTCGCAACAACGATGGCATGTCCCCCCACCAGCTAAAAGAACAGTATGCTTGGGAGAAAACATAGGAGGAAGAGAAGGCCAAAGCTCGCAAAAGAAAGCAGAAGGTCAGTGAAGCCAGTTCACCATCCAGCCCATAAAGCCACAGCCTAAACAAGTGGAAGTGCATGCTACAACCAGTTCTTATCCAGCCATCAAGGGCCTTTTTGGAATAAAAGCCAGCATCAGTTACCTAGTTTGAGTGATGTTTACATATTGAATCTGTAGTCTGAGTCTCTAATCAAGTGTGTTGCAGTTGCTTATTGAGTCTGTTGTTGTTTTCAGTACTGGCTACTTATCGTGTCTGTAATAGCCTGTACTTTGTTTATCGTGTCTATTTTTCCGTCTACCGGAACCCTTTTGTATCACTTCCGCAGTGAGCCTTCAATGAAAAAAGACGCCTAAATTGCAGTCCTGAACCACGTTACGGCCTGATTCCTCTCTTTGGGGAGACGTAGGCAACCTCGGTTCGGCCGTTGTTTTCAAAATCTTGAACATGTTCAGCAAAATTGGGGCAATCTTGCATCATGCATAGCATTTCATTCATGTAAATAGATTGCATGTACAACATCATTTAATTCAATCTGTTCATACCATCAGTACATAATCATTGGCAAAAACAAGAACACTCCTGCATCTGGTTGGGCTCAAACTCCCCAACAGCGATTAATTCGAACAGAGTCAAGAGCAGAACAGTCAACTAGCCTTCCAGTTATGGCCAAGACCACAGAACAGTCAGAGAAAATAGAGGTTCAGATTCTCAAAGAAGCTCTGGAAGATCAACGAGCCACCAACAGCAAGCAAATGGCTCAAATGATGGTCTTAATTCAAGACATAACTTCTTGGCTCTCGACCGGGGAATCATTAAATAATTAGAACGATTCGGTGATAGAAGCCATGATGGCTAAGGTAGCCAAGCTGGAAGAATCAGTCCAGAAACAAAAAAAGATTGCGGCTACAAGCATCGACATGGAGAAACGTTTCCTGTTGCCTGACGCTAAACGGCCTGACAAGTTCAAGCCGATTGACTGGGACAAGTTTGATGGGAGCGGTGATCCAAAAGCACACTTGCAAACATACGTGGGTACCTTATCCATGTATGATGTGGAGAAGAACGCCATGGCTCAGATTTTCTAGTAAACCCTGACGGGGCCCACACTCCGTTGGTTTCTGAACTTAGACAATTCAAAGAAGAAAACTTGGGAAGACATTGGGGCAGCCTTTGTGGCTCAATACAACTACAACATCCAGCTGGAAATGACCATTCGGGAGTTAGCAGTTGGAAATGACCATTCGGGAGTTAGAATCTACAAAGATGGGAAAGAACGAGTCTTTCGCCGACTTTGTCTAGCGCTGGAGGGGGAAAGCTTCACAGATGATAGACAGGCCCTCGGAAAAAGAACATATGAGAATTATCACCCGGAACTTGGAACCGAACTTTGCTAAACACTTGGTGGTCTTTCAGACCTCCGCAGACTTCAAAACCTTTTATGAAGTCAGCCTTGCTGTGGAAGATGCAATTCGCACTAGCATATTTGATAAAGGCGAGTTAGCTTCTCGACCCAGGCGACTCTACTCTGGTAATAACAATACCCTTTTCGGACTCAATACCTATCACCAGACTCAAGCCAATTCCTCCAATCCTAAGCCGGTCAAAGCCGAGCCAGTTAACCAAATAGCCACCCAGTCACAACCACTCCAAAATACATCCCGGCCAAGAAGAGAATTCTACCAATTCCCTTTCCCTCTTACCACTGTCTACAAAAAGCTCCTTGAGAAAAATGTCATCAAGCCTCTTGATCCACCCAAAGAACTTTCCCCAAATCTTAATCCAAATATCTACTGTGCCTATCACCAAATGCCCTGCCATCATACCAACAACTGTATCCGCCTCAAACATATAGTCCAAGACTTTGTTGATGATGGAACCATTCCAATTCCCAAGCAAAAGCCCAATACCCTTTCCAATCCATTGCCTGACCACAAGCAAAATATCCAAATCAACCAGATATGCTTCAGCTCCACTTTGAAAGGGCAAAACCCTGACTAGTTCAATCCAAGCTTGTACATCGTGCCAGTCACCAAACCAAAACCCTTTGTCTCAGTGCCGGGGAATCTGGAAATCCATGCCATTGGAAATCTTCAACGGAAGTCCAAACTCAAATGGGGTGACCTCGCTGAAAAAGGAGAATGGGCCATGATCGATCAGGAGTGGGAAGATTCCCAACAAGCATTGTTCGGTTCTTTGCTAATCTTTTGGGACCCGAGCCAGTACATTGTCCCAGGATTTCATGACAAGCCATTTGTTTGCATACCAGAAAGCCTCAGTATCAGTCAAGTTGAAGAGGTAGCAACCTGTGTTGACCCTCTGGATACGGTTTCACTCCCAACCTTGTTTGGAGATTCTGAAAATCATCTCAGCCTAAGGAATGGAGAAATTCATCACAACCTCTCAGACAGCGCCTCGCTGTCTCCGCTTGCTGAAGGAGAAAACCGTCAAGCAATCGAGACTGTCTTCAGTGATCACGATTGGTTCCCTCGAGCAAACATTATCGGAGAGTCTCTACCGCGGCCATCCGTGCCATTTCCCCATGATTCCAACATATCAGTTCTGGTCACCGATCCCCGAACAACCACATGGAACGAAGATGAGGTTATTGACATCCAAGTCGGCAGTGACGAAGTGTGGACAATCAATAAATCCATGTTGGACCAGTCTTTCTGGCAAGATTCAAAGGTAACAGATTTGCAAGGGAAACTAGAGATAGTTGAGATCAGCGGTCAGAAAACTCCAGACAGTTTGATTGACTTGTGGTCTGAAGATCAGAATGAAAAACAAAAGAGAGAAACCATCAAAGCTGGCAAGCGCAAAGTTGGTGAAGGATTTGCGAACTTATGGGGTGAAAACCAATAACTCTGGGAAGATACCGTCAACCGGGTAATAAGAAGTGACCGAATCTACCAACCGGCCAACCTTCGGGGAAACATTCCACATCGGTTTCGGTTGTCACACTTACTGGAGAAGCTGTGACAATTTGTTGTGATAGTGTGGTCACACTTGCTTACACAAAAGACCCTTGGAACCATGGACCAACCAAAAGATATTAAAATCAAAGATATTGTTGCGCAAACAGAAGTGATTATGAAACACATCTCTACGAGTCGCAGAGTTGCAGACCCTTTGTGTAAGCTCATTGCGAGGGAGTTTTTTGAGACACACTATAAGGCTTCAGAACTGCGTAGATGGTGATCAATGTGGTTTCATTTGCTTTATTAATCACTTCTTTTAGATGAAAAAGGATATTTATGCCATTTGTGTAAATAATATTGGATTATTGTTGTTACAAAAATGGGTAGTTGTTTATGAAATAACACATACAGAATTGAAAGATTGATGTCAACAGGTTAGATTGGCTCACTCACACGAGCAATCACCTTCGGCGCTTAAGATAGTGAGTGGAGATGAGACAGTTGGGTAGTGAGCTATACAGGTTAGACCTGTGATATAGTCTGATAAGAGAAATCAGAAATACCCACCGGATGTCGCCTTAGCTGCAACTAAGATGAGGTCTATAGTTTTTTTTAGACCATGCATGGACAACCTACAGTCCATGTAACCTGTGATAAGCCAGATGCGAGACTTTAATTTGGCGCTCAGAGGAACGAGCGAATAGAAGACTCAGGTAAGGCGCTTAATTGACGACTTGACCAAGGTCTGTACGATGTAATGAGTCTAGACATACGCTCTTTCTTTAAAAGAGTGCTCCACCGTAGCATGTAATTCATACTACATGTGCTAGTTCGACCAATAGTAGAGGTGAGTGAATAGGTCCCTACTTCTTCACCGTGTGAGTCTAATGGGTCATTTAAATGATTCGCATTATGCTCTTTATGACTTTTGACTATGTCACAAGATAGAGGTAATGATGTATGTTACTTTAGAATGTTACCTACGACCATGTTCGATTCGGTCTAAAGGGGCTTTACTGGGTAAACGGTTCTACCAAAATTGAGTGGCATGAAGGCGAAGCGAAGACTATTTGATAACACATCATTGGTAATGTGGCTTACTGTCGATAGGTTATGGTGTTGCTGGTTAGCGACATGATCGTAACTACATTATAATAGTTGGGGGGGTTAAGCATAGCTTTGTGTATTTGTACTCGAGAGGGATTAAAGATGCTTAGTCCGATGTGGTTGAATGCATCTAGGGCATAGCGAGACACTTTTATGGGATGTTACTATGCTGATCTTTCATTAAGATTTGGCATGGTACTCCAAACTTTTATGTGCAGGTGCGCTCGGTGGTCGCACAGTCTATTACCAGTATGAACAAGAATTGATAAGAGGTAAAGAGAAATTCAATGGTCGGGTTGTGCCCACTATGTGCAAGTGGGAGATGCAATTTAATGCCCATTAGTGGGCAGCTCTAAGGTCATGAGTGGGCAAACAAAGAGTTTGCTACTCATGACATAATTACAGAGGTTTCGCAACCTCTGAGTTGTCCAGATTATTAGTGGGCTACTCAAAAGTCTCATAACCTACGACATGAATACAAAGGTTTTACAACCTTTGAGCTTTCCCTATTAATGAGTATTCAATGGGAGATTCCTTTAAATTCTCTCTGTTGGAACTAGGGTTGGCAATGGGGGCGGAGCGGGGCCGGAGACTACTATCCCCGGCCCCGATCCCCGAATCCCTCCCCCATCCCCGTCCCCGCTCCGATCCCCAATGGGGATGATTTTCTCCCCTCCATCCCCGCTCCAAACGGGGAACGGGAATCCAAACGGGGATTCGGGGAAATTCTATAAACCAACAAATCATCTAGTTTTCTTATAAAAATATAAAAAATCCAGCATATCCAAATTCAATGATACTGATGCTCCAGCTCTAAACATAAATGAGCATCTAAAATGATGCTCTAAAATGAACAGCAGCAACATATCCAAATTCAAATATCCATTCACAAGCACAGCAGCAGCATCTAAAATGAACCAAGTGCATCTAAATTTATTTATGTTGATGCTCTAACCATAAATGAGCATCTAAACATGCTCTCTCTTTAGACTGAAAAAGTGAACAAAATTTCCAGCATTGGCAGCATATCCAGCATTTCCAGAAGTTACCAAGAAGGCAAGAACATGCTCTGTCAAATGCCCATATCAAAAGTTACCAAGAACAGTACCATCTTGAATACAACATTTCCAGCATATCCATAACATAATAGCATTTAAATTCTACATCATCCAACAGAATTTAAGTTCAACAACAGAATTCTCATGAGAATTTAAGTTCAACAAAATTTAAATTCTACAACAGAAGTTCAACAGAATTTAAGTTTAACAGAATCAACACTACAACAGTAACAGAACAACATAATTTAAACTTGGACATGTGACAGCAGCCAAACTTGGACACTTGACAAGAAGAGAAACAACCAAAGAAACACTGCCCTCTAAATGGGCGAAGTAATATCCAAGGAAGCTACAGCTTAGATCGAACTTTGGGGTTAAAAAAAAGTAACAAAGAGACGCATAGTGCTAGCTTACCTTGACGAGCGTGGGGATATCTCGGGTGGGGATTTCATCTCGATTTCGAATTAGGGTTCTTTGATAGCCTGAAATAGAATAGAGGTAGGTAAGAGATCGAGAGAGAGAGAGAGAGAGAGAGAGAGAGAGAGAGAACGAACGTGGTGGTGGTGGAGTGGTGACTGGTGGTCTCAGATCTCCATTTTGAATTAGGGTTCTCTGATAAATGATAATCTGAAACAGAACAGAGGGAAATCAGAGATGAGAGAAATAAGAGAGATCGAGATCGAGATCGAGAGAACCTGGTGGAGTGGTGGTGGTGGTCTCAGGCCTGGTGGTGCGGCGCAGCGGCTGGTGAGAGTTTGAGAGATGAAGAGAATGAGATGAGACTTGAGAGGTGAAGAAGTGTTGCGTAGTCAAACCCTAAAGTAAAGGGCCTAATATTATATTATTTGTTATATATATATTTAAAATAAATATAAATATAATCGAGGATTTGGGGACGGATCAGATCGGATTCGGAGCGGGGATACATCTGTACCCGCCTCCGATCCGATCCCCGATTTTTTTAAAAATAATCCCCAAATCCGCTCCAATCCCCAAACAGATCTCCAAAATGCTGATCCATTCGGATGGGGACCGGATCGGATTCGATCGGATCAGAGAAAATTGCCATCCCTAGTTGGAACCATGGAAAGTGGTGTGGAAAATCTCTATCTTCTTGTTGGTCTTAGACCGTGGATATATGTGTATAACTCTAGTAGTATACACGCTACCGGGTTGGACTCATGGGTGACTTTCAGGCAAGCTATTAAAGAGGTAGAACACTTTCACCGATCCGTCGTCACTACCAAGAGGTGACTCGTAAGGTAACACTTCCGTTGCGTCATTTCCTTACGAGTTTAGTTTTGTTTGTAGGGGTAATGAGTGGTGAGAAGAATATGATAATGATTGGAGATGGGGGTAATGAGTGGAGAGAGATAAAGAGAGAAATGAGAATCATAATTAAAAAAATGAGTAATAATTGGAGAGACAAATAGAGTAATGATTGTTTAGAATATACTGCCGCGGTACAGGATATGATCATAATTAAGGCGCAAGGCAAGAAGAGTAAACCCAGCAAAATACTAAATATTTTTACTGCCATGTCATTGAAGCCAAATTAATTCACTTTATGAGAGGTTAGTTTAAATCAGTACAAAACTGTGAGTTCCATGGGTCCACCAAAACAATTATCGCAAGGAGACTTGTGGCCATCATGATTCATATGAACATACAACCTAACTAATACCTCATGGCATCATCATCAAAGATCTACTGTATCATACTCCATAAAAACCATGTGTCCTATTACCATCATGATCTGATCAATTTCACGAATGAAAATCGCCAAAACGACCACAACAAGTATAACCGTGTTTATGGGCATAAAATAATGTCATAATCGATTAACTAATTAAAGCTAATCGGATTCATGATTGTCGATCTAAGCTGCGCGCCTGAACCGTAAAATTGAGTAAACAAGTTATTAATGGAAAAATTTGACGTTCACAAACCTACCGCTCTGATACTACATGTATATTATTTTAATTATGTTGCATTATTAACAACCAACAAATATGTCAGGATCTAGAATTTTCATGATAATCACAATACAATCATAAGCGGAAATTAAACAATGAGAACGGCATACCCAGATCTATTTATGCGGAAGAGCGATCCAATAATTCATTGAGTAACCATTATTTTACCAAGAGCATTAAGCCCAAGGTGGAGGGACAAGGGGTTGCTGCTGTGCAGCGGGTGCACAGCACCTGCTGTGCACCATCCGAGCCGTCCGTTGCTCGGATGGACGGCCCAGATTTCACCTCGGCACTCTTGCATCCGAACCGTTGGTTGTCG
>JAXBDA010006658.1:0-20065 GCA_036023075.1 Gaultheria prostrata
TTTATAAGTTTCTTTTTCTATATTTATATATATATATATATATATGGATCAACTTCCAATAAGGGCCCCTTATTGAACTTTACCATAAGGACCTAGCCAATTTTCGTGTTTCCGGACCAAATTTTGACGATCCAAACCGCTCAATGTTTTTAAAACGTGTTTTTAAGGGCCCCCGCGAGAAATCATAAAAAAAAAATACCCATAGCGTTTTTATCGAAAACTGATCGGATCAAGCCCTTCCGGGTATTTTTTTTTTATGATTTCTTGTGGAGCCCTGAAAAACACGTTTTAAAAATATTGAGCGGTTTGGATCGTCAAAATTTGATCCGGAAGAGGGAGGTCCTTATGGAAAGTTCAATAAGGGGCCCTTATTGGAAGCTCTATATATATATTGTTTGTTCTTTTTTTTTTTGATAAGTAGAGGGCAATTGTATTGCCTAGGTAGTGAGGAGTATCGAATGAGCATGTTGTTTATGTATACATGAAGTGTGAAGGTATCAGTCACCAGAGAATCAGTGGGTAGTTGTTGTTCTGTCCTACCCATATATTGCAGTTTCGATGGGATGTGATACCAGTTGTAAAGTCACTGGATGCTAAAATTGAACATTAACCACTTTATTGTTTTTATGCAGATTGAACTGGTTGATTGTGAAGTGATACACGTAGTATCAAAATTTCTCACATTTTTTCGAAGGGAGCATCTCAGACTCTCAGCTGCTAAAAGTTCCTCATCAGTAATCTTCTCGGCCCTAACCAGGGGAATGGGAAAGAAAAGTGCGTAATCCAATGAACTCGTGTGTGCATGTTGATTCATGATCTGTTAAATCGCATTTATCTAGTGCCAAAATCGGTCTGGAATCCGAATTTTTTACATTTATGTATTTGTTGGTGCTTTGTGCAATTAATCAAGGTGGGGAAGCGTTAAAGATAGGATTAAGCCATACAGGGTGTTGTGGACCTAGTCCTATTTTGAGTAATATTTTTGGTGAGTCAGTGCGATATGCAGTAGTCATATTGTGCTGCAAACCCAGTGGTTGTGCACATTATATGTATTTTCGTGATACCGACATATTACAGTAGGAGCCACAAAATCGAACTCATTTCTTTGATAAATACCTAAATAGGCTTGGTAACATTTTGGAAGTTACTCGATTCCGCCAAATCATTATGTGGCTTAACATTTGCAGAGAGAGTTTTAAATGCAACACTGAAAGGATTTTATATGATAGTATATCTTAGAGATCCTCAATTCGCAGAATATGAAATGACTCGTAATTGGTAGCTGTTTAAAATTCTAGAGCTCTGCCAACGCTATCGGGAACTCTTAGACAAGATTGTAATCTCTGTCTTCTCGGCTGGTTTGTGTGACATCATCGTCATAGACCTAGTGTTCACACTCCAAAATTCACAATATCGATACGAATATGAAAGCATCCAATATGCTCCTTCAATGCTCATCAGTGCACCTATAATCCTCAACTAAAGCATCAATGAAGTTGGCTCATTTGGAAATTTAGTCTTGTTGCAACCTTGTGTACGTCAGCTCGTTTCCAAGGAGTGATAGTGTATTGGGTCATTTTCGTAGGTAAAATATGTTTGGCACATAGATATGCTTGTTTAAAATACAAACGCCAATTCATGTAGGGTTCCTTGGCCTTTGGTTGAGACAAATTGGTATTTTTCTTGCCAGTGTTGCACGATTCTGGGATTAACATACCTCAACAGTCTGTTTGGAACTTGGGGGAAAGAAAGGAAAGGAAAATTTGAGGAAAGTTTGAAGGAAAATTTTATATGTTTAATCCTTTATTATGTTATTCTCTTCTCTCTTTCCGCTCAAACCAAACAAGGGAAACTAATTTTCTCTTCCTTTCTTTTCTTTTATTTTTCCCCCAGGTTCCAAACAAACCCCCTAATCTTTGTTAAGTTGTAACTGAGAAAACTTAACAAAGATTGTTAGAATATGGGTACTCTCTATTCGAGCAACCGGCTCATTTCATTTGTGAAGTTCTTTTGAAACAAAGTTTCATGTTCAAAGAGAGCTTCTGATTTTTTACTTCAGGCGTACTCAAGAAAGCAAAGAAGCGTGAGCTGAAGGGAACACAGAAGAACAAAATCAACTCTGACCATGTACCTGCACTCGAAGATATCCTTAAAGATGTCTATGCAATTTGTCATCCAAAACCATTTGACTATTTCAATCGCAAAGATTTGGTTCGAGTCTTTAATGCGATAGCAAAGGAAATATATGGTAAGTATGCTGAGCTCGTGTCCGAATGTGTGTTGTCCAGAATTTATGGATATACATATATGCATTGCTATTTGCACTGGTCTGTGTAGGACTATCTCTGGGTCACCTTCTGCATTGCACCATAAATCGTTGCTTGTGCTTTACCGAACTATTCATGTTGTGATTTTCTATTTTAAATCGTATTTGTTGATTTAGGAAATTACCTTGTGCAAAGTTACCATGTGGAAAGCGATGATGTCTCTTCTATACTATATACTTGTGAAGGTCTTTGATGTGTCACATTCTGTATTTTTACCCTTTAATACTCCTCCCACTGCCAATGTGAGTCGGACCAGATATGTGTGCTATTTAATCACAGTTTCAGCTTTTGTTTCAGAAAATTCTGACGACATTCCTGTTGTGGAGGAATTTGGCTCCTTCTTGATGGATATCTTCAGTCCCAAAAGTGATCTGGATTTGTCTGTCAATTTTAGTAACAAGGAAGGCGATTTCAGCAAAGAGAAGAAGAAACAAAGTCTTCGGAAGTTTGCCAAAAAGTTATATGCACTTCGAAGTAATAATATCTTCTCTCTCATTTTCTTCCTTTGGATGTTAATTTGTTATTGGAAATGTTTTTAAGCACTTGATGCATGTTAAATTCTATGTATGCCTAGTATTGAGCATGTGAGTGATGTTAACTACTTGTAGTTTAGTTTGAGTGGTTTTTTGGGGGTAACTGTTTGAGTGGTTTTTGATGACTTACGCTAAGGTTGTAGAAAATTAGTGACGTTTTCTTTCGTAACAAACTAAACCCTCAGTTCAGCTATTTTGGATGGTTGGAAAGGAGTCATGGCTGATTTATGCCTCATTAATTTGGTTTAGTTATTATTCTTTTCACGTACTGAAGTCTATTTTCCAGTTCCTGACTTCACTTAAATTTGTCTAGAACTACTCATGTTATTATCTTTCTTCACTAATCAGGAGCATCATTGTTTCCCTCAGAGCTGGGTATACGATATCTTCAAGATTTTTTTAGTTGGTAATTCATATCTTAAACAAAGAGAACTTTTTTTTTTTTTTGGAAGTGATTAGAACATTAATAAGTTGCTGGATATTTTGTAATTCGAAATAAAAAATGACTACTTTGACCATATGTTAATCTAGTTGAGTAACTATGTAAATGGGCGGAAGCACTACGAGATTCCTGTGAACGAAAATTGAAACTTCTATTGATTCAAGGAAGAATTGTTGTCGTCAGTGAGGAAAGTATGATGGAAAACTATGTAGCACGGACACTTCGTCGGAGGTGACGTACCGGTCTCGGACAACACTCTCCGGACACGTTTCTGACACTAGATTCAAAATATCCTATTGTTTCTTAACACTTATCTTTTGGACACTCTGAAATTGCTATGGACACTCTTGGCACACTTGCAAATCAAGTCAGAGGTGTTAAACGAAATAGTAGAATCTAATTAAAACTTAGGGGATGCAGTTCAAAAAAAAAAAATAACAACATAGGGAGGTCTTATTTTTGTGTGGCAAATGATGATGTATTGATTATAAAAACACTATATGATATAAAGATCTTTGGTAAAATATGTATCTCAATGGTTGTAATGATAAATACTCCCTCTGTCCCATTTTAAGTGTCATTCTTTCTATTTTGGGATGTCCCAAAATAAATGACTCCTAAAAACTACTATCAAAACATGCCAAACTTTTTAGTTTTACCCTTAAAAAGTACTCTTTCCAGCCTAATTGGTTTGTCCACTGTTGTTTTTCATTTCATTCTTTCAATTTACAATGTTTTTCATGATTTGAAAAACTCTGTATAATAAAGTTAATTGAGATGTATCAAACAAGATCCATATTGAAAGATATAAGCAAATTTAAGTACCTTTAATTAATTGAGATGTATCAAACAAGATTAATGTTACATATTTTTTGAGATCCATATTGAAAGATATAAGCAAATTTAAGTACATTTAATTAACTTCACAATTTGAAAGGGTAATTTTGGAAATCTAAAGCAATAATTTTGACTTCTTAAAAAGTTAGAATTCCCGTAGGGAGCACTTATAATGGGACGAAGGGAGTATAGTTTAAGGGATATATGATGTTACGTATTTGCAATTAGAGCTTATTCATATAATAATATGACACAGTTTTCAAAACGTGTCCCCAACGTGTCGTCAGTCGTGTCCTCCATTTTTTCAAAATTTAAGTGTCCTTGTCGTGTTGTGTGTGTGACGGTGCTACATAAATAGACTATGACGGGGGGAAAAAAAATCATTAACACTGTATCATAAAAGAGAGAGATGGCTGAACCTGAATTGATGGCTTGCCAATTTTGGCTTGATTTTTCCGATTTTGCCTCTCAATTGGAGGGGCTATAGGTTTAACTTTATGGGTAATTTGGGCTATGACTCTTGACATTATCTACGGAAGGTATCTCAATTACCAGCCACATACTTTTTGTTTGCTCTTTGGGGTCTCACACAAATAATCCAACCCGTCTAATAATTGTATAATTATTATTTGGGTGGTCTTACAAAAAAATCATTTGAATTAGATGATTGGAAACAATCGATCTAACCTTCAAATCTTTCATTCAGAATTTAGGATCCTGATGTATGAATTTTGAAAAAAGAGATAGTTCCTGTCATCTGAATTGCAAATATTATACGACTTACACTCAACTACCAGCAAAAACTCTATTCATATTCAAAGCCACGGGCACAACACTTGCGCATAGCACGAGCCATACCACCTAGTATCACAATAAGCCGGAGTAGTGAACGTACATTGAGTAGACCTTTATGGTTTAATTTTGAGCTCTTTTTAGTACTTACATTAAAGTATGACTTCATGCCACGAGTAAGATAATCTCATTTTAAACTTTTAGTATTTGCATTGAACGAAGACTTCATGCCACAAGTGAGATAATCTAATTTTAAACTTTTAGTACTTGCATTGAAGTAAGACTTCATGCCACAAGTGAGATAATCTAATCGATTCACAATGCTTACCTAAAATGAAGGAATAAAAAGTTGCAGATAAAAAAAAAAAAAGAATAAAAAGTTGGAGTAAATACTTCTCAAAAAAGGTGTAGAGGGGTATGCGTATATGATTGGTAATATGCTGGTGGTTTCCCATTTTTAGCCATATTTGCTTTTGTTTCCCAAAAAGGTGCTAGAAGATGATGTATGTGAGAGGAGTGACATATCTTGGAATCCGTGAAATTAGGGACTTTTAGCAACTTTTAGCAAATGGGAAACATGGCCTTAGCCTAGGCTTAACAAATACTAGCAAGGTCTGGCAGATACAGTAGGCAAGTAAGCCTTATTACTATGTCTTTTTGGAGAGGTTGGTTCCGTGACCCAATCGGCGCCAGATTGTTGGGCTCTCTCGGTAGATCATGGCGTATAACATACCAGAATATTGTACAAAACCCGTGTTTCCCAGGAAAAGGTCTCTATAAAGTCTTGAGCCAAAAGTACTCTTGATTTAGCCCAAGTTGTCTTTTCCCTTTGGGTGTCCAAGGATGAGTTCTTGAGGTCGAGCTTATTGTCACTTGATGTAGTAATCTAACTTTCTAATTCACACATCCTACCAATGGCAACAACAACAACGAACAAAGTGTCCGGCCTAAAGCTAAATAAACCTATATACTCCCTCCGTCCCAATTTGATAGTCCACTACGAAACTACGTGCAATTTTCAAACTAAAAAATAATGTATTTATCAAAATAGTTTTTGAATTTTTTTCGCACTGTATTAAAGTTCTCAATGAGATCTATCAAACAAGATCCATAATGCATATTTTTTGAGGTTCACATTAAAAGATATAAGCCGTTGAAAATGGCACGCAGTCCCAAAATGGACTATCATTTTGGGACGGAGGGAGTATATCTCTTGGACAGAATTACCCTGATATTCAATATTTCACCGTTCATAGTCAATTAATGTCCAGGTGAATGCATCAGCAATTTTGAGGTTAGGGTAGTTGAGACCTGGCATATTTGCTAGTTTCTACCTTGATAGGGTTCTCTGTGTGTGTGTGTGTGATTATGATTATATACCTTCCTTTATAATGGTTTTCATATTCTCCATACACAATATTTTGTTTTTTCATGAACCAACACTATATTAAGGGTTGTTCAGTAAATTCTAAAATACCTTTCTTGACTTGTGCATGTTTGGAGCTTTTAGTGAATAAATATAATCTTGTCGTCTGAGGCCATATGCAACTCTTGATGTTTTTAGTGTGTGTATATTACAAGAACTATAGAGACACTTCTAATCCAGTCTCTTCTAGTCTTACCACACATCCATCTCAGCATTCTCATTTCAGCAAGATGGGTGCTGCTAAGATGGATGTGTGGTAACACTAAAAGAGACATGATTAGAAATGAAACGGTTTGTGAGATGGTAAGTGTAGTACCTGTTGAAGAAGTTGAGAGAAAATAGACTAATGTTGTTTGTTCATATCTACCGTGGACCTGTAGATGCAGTAGTTAAGAAAGTTGATAGGATAGTTTTGGGTAGTAATGTTACGGGGAGGGGAAGGGAAGACCCAAATTGACAATTGATGTTGTTGTGCACAAAGATACAAGTCTACTGAGTTTAAATGAACAAGTAGCCCTTGACAGAGCTCAAGGGAAAATAAAGGATTCATGTAGCCGACCCCAATTGATTGGGAGGCTTTGGTTTGGTTTGGTACAGCGACACTTCTAATCGAAATTTCTATGCCACAGGGAGGGGGCATGTTTCTAGAGTGCAGCCAATTTTGACTGCAAATGTGCCTATTCTGAAAATTGTTGATCAAGGAACTGGAATCGAATGTGACATTTCAATTGAGAACAGAGACGGAATCCTGAAATCCCAGATTGTCCGCATGATTTCCTCGATTGATGGAAGATTTCGGATGCTATGTTTTTTGGTAATTTAATATCTATCTATTGTTCTCAAGATTCTCAACCTTCTATAACCTTCATGATCCTTCAATATGGCCTGCATATGTACACAATACACGACCCACTTCGCGGTGTCACTTCACCTCACCAATTCGCGATATCATCTTGTGGGCATATACCTTTTGAATATCAGCATTTGTTATTACAGGTGAAAACTTGGGCAAAAGCACATGGCATAAACAGCTCAAGAGATCGAACTCTGAACTCTTTATCAATAATATCATTAGTTACTTTCCATCTGCAGGTATGAGTATTTTATTGTATCTCAAGGGTGTCTTGCAAACTATATCTTACTTTCCTGTTGATGTTATGTCAACTAGGCAGTAGTGAAAAGATCAAAAGTTGCATCAAAGTGCCTTGAACTGGAATAAGCGGTAAAGGAACATAGATTGGGTAACCCCAATGGGTTTAGGTTCTTAGAGTGAAACAGTCATTTTGCTTCTGCATATACAAGCGGACCTTGAAGTTGAAGAAGAGTTCTTTGTCAATTCAGTGGACTTGTTGATGTGACGGCATAAATGGACATAGAGATGATAAGAAATTTATAGAATGGCTAAGCATAGACGCTTTGAGAGGCGAGCTGCTCAACATTGCTCAACCTTTCCATAAAAGTGATGTATCCTCCTCCAGAGATAGTAGAACCATCTCCAGGCACCGCCGGACCTATCCTCCTCTTCTGGGATCAAGCATGGATTGCAGAGGAATCCACTTACCCTCAACATGTTATGATGCTTTTAGTGCTTCCAGAGAGATTAGGTTTAGCTTTTTAGGTTTTTCCCTATGTTTTTGCAGATTTTTCTGATTATTGCAGATAAAACAGGATGATACATTAAATGGTGCTGATATTATTGATCTCGTCTATTTTTTATGAGATAGAAGTTAGAAATCTGAACGTACATCATACAGTTCCTCAAAAACCTTTGTCCCATGTCATGATGATGTTTAGTATTGCCATGTTAGGCTACTGTCCCATATACTTTCGTTGGTATATGGTGATATGCTACCAATGTTGCCAAGGTTCCCTTATATTGTGAACACCATCTCGGCTCTAGTTTCTTAAATAGCCCAAAAATTGCGTTCATTATCTATCTTAGTCATTTTGGTACTTTTTACCCTCCAAACAATTTAATTCCTGAAGTAACCGGAATTATCCTCTTGTGGTGTGTCTAGCTTTGAGATTTTCTTCTATATTTACTTTTGGTTTCCTCTTTTCTTTTTCTTTTTTTCCTTTTTGGTCTAATGTTCATTTTTGCGCTGCAGACTCGTGATCCTCCTATATTACCTCCATTCTCTGCAATATTCAAAGGTAATACCATCCTCACTGGATATGGGATACATGTTGTTTGTCATGTAGTGTCATTGAAAGAAAGGTACTCCACGACTTTAGGCAAGCACCTCATGTCTTATCATTCGAGGGGACGATGTTTTTAATATGTAGTTGAGTGTGATACGATCCTAACAAATTCTCGACAACAAATGATGCCATTTTTCTTAACCTTGATTCTGGATGATTTACATATTGTCCTTTTCCTATTCTTTTTTACTCTAGTTTACGGACCTCAGCATGTATTGCCCAAGTCGTTCTTGATTATTTGGTCGTGTATCAGCCGCTGCCCGATGGAAACTATCACCTTCCTTTCTTAAATCACTTCTTCATAACACATAAATGATCTTGTCACCCTGTTTGATTGTAGATGGGAGTGATTCAACAGCTGTGGGCAAGTTGATCAATAATTTTTTGGACTTCGGAAAAATGAATAAAGAATCCCTGGGTGAGCTCTTTTTTACCCTACTTGTCAAGGTAATGACTTTTCCTCCCGTTACATATGGAGTTAGTTAATAACACACGCAATAGTTGGAGGTATTCTCATCATACATAATTTTGGTTCCATACAAGGTTTACTTTTCAGAGTGAAATATATGACTTCCTTGGATGGTATGTATATTGCAGCTAGCATCAGTGGAAAAACTTTGGCCCAAAGGCCTGTGTGCCAGCATATATGAAGGATCTTGGATATTCAAAAAATGGGAGTCAACATCAAAAAAGAAAGTGGATTCTAAATTCGGCTGCATAAGTGTAACTTACTTTCTTGGTTGGAACATTCTAAGTTTCGTGCGTGTTTTTTAAGGCCTCTCAAGTATGACAATTCTGGTCTTCACAGGTTGAGGATTTCACTGATCGATCTCTAAATGTCGCACGAGTAGTAGGGAAAAAACAAGTAGAAAAGATCTATAAGTTAATCAATCGTTCCATATATTATATCTCTGCATTCATGGATGGCCAGATCCAAGGAAGCAAGTTAAGGGCACTTCTATTTGGAAGGGAATGCATACCCGTAGAAAACAGGAGTACCACTAATGGTGACAGAAAAACGGTTGATTCTCATCTTTCTATTGATCCTACCCTGACAAAAAAGATGCGAACTACAGGAGCTTTTGGGGAACCAGAGAGTCCTATCCCTTTAACCCGGACAAAAATTGTGCATTGGGGAGGACCACCCATGAAAGGTTGGGATGGAACGATCATTGGAAGTTGGGGAGGAGATGTGTCCATTCACCTTAACCAAATTCAACCAAAAGCGGTGCAATCAACCATAGTTTGGAGAGGACCACCTGTGGAAGGTTGGGGAGGAGAACATGAGTCTATTCGCGTCAACCAAATATCTACAGTAGTTTTGGGGAGACGACCTGTGAAAGGTTGGGGGGAACATCATTCTATGCACCTCGACCAAATTCATCGGAAAGCGATGCAATCTACAGTAGTTTGGAGAGGGCCACCTGTGGAAGGTTGGGGAGGAGAGCATGAGTCTATCCACCTCGACCAAATTCAAGCAAAACCTGTGGAAGGTTGGGGAGAAAAACACGTGTCTATTCACGTTGGCCGAGTTAAACCGAAAGGAGTGCAATCTATTGTAGTTTGGGGAGGAGCACCTGTGGAAGGTTGGGGACCAAAACATGTATCTACTCGACTCGACCAAATTCAACCAGAAGGGTTGCAAACTACAGAAGGTTGTGGAGCAATACAGCAGGCTACTCTTCCAGAATCCATCCCATCAAAAGGAACACAACGAGCAGATGGGTGGGGACAATGGGCAGCTGCATGTAAACCAAATAGTGAGACTGATCTGCCTTAATTTCTTCTTCTTGATTACTTAACGAAGTTCGTATCAAACTCTTCATTTCGATATCTTGTTCAGGTGACAACGCAAATTGTGCTTCTACGAAGAATCTTTCTGTTCCAGCTCAGAAGCCAATTGGTACTCGAATATCATCTCAACGAGACCACCGATCAAACACCTGGCGTCGTCTGCGTAAGACTGGGTATAGAAATTTGTAGATGTTACTGCCATTTGTATGCAACTCAATCCACCATGCACTAAATCATTCACCTCTAGTTTCGGAGCAATTGCAATCTTTCCTCATTGCATTTTAATGAAACATTTAATGAGATCGATACCCAATTATGGTTTGACATTGTCCGCCTGGACTACTTAAAATTGAAACTGTTTCATTACTCTTTTCTGGACCATCACAAGGAACAATAGCCATTTTAGAATAATCATTTGGTTTGGTTCATTCTTTGACTGCTCTGCTCCCCCACAAAAATGGGGGAAGACTTGTTCTTGCTCTCCCAATTCAAGAAGACAAATGAAAAATTGAAAATCGCGGGTTGGGTTTACCAACTCCATCCTGGGAGTCAGACTTGCACACAACTGCACACTATCTGAAACAGGAAGAGAGAGAACTTTTGAAAGTACCAAAAAGCTCCTCTTCGGGGTGTACTCTAGGACCACCTCATCTGAGAGGATTCTTAACAGTATGCCTCTTCATCTCCTGCCCATGTGCGCTACAGTGTTGGGTTTGTGCCACATAGGTCTTTGTTGGTTGGTCTTCCTCAATTGCTTTCCTCTTGCGATTGAACGAGATTGGTGTTTGTTACTCGGTCATTTTTCCTAGCCTATATTGACTTTCTAACTTTCTTTTTACAACCATACCTCTCCACACGTGAGATGCTTGAAACTACAAAAGGCTGAAGGACTAGTTGAACGAATGAGGTTCGGGGTTGGCGTGTTGACTGGTCTAAAATGCTTAAAAACTCCAAATACGACTCGCCATTTCGCATGCGAAGGAAAAATAGTTCCTCAAACTTGTCTATATCATTCTCATATCCTTGCACGGAATACTCATTGTTGAACATGTGCTTTTCCATCAGAATACCTATCTTTTAATCTATTTTCCGTTCAACATAAGCCACTCAAAGCTCAAATATACCATTCCATATTTCGACATCATGTTGGAAACTTGGAACATAACAAATAATTAAGCCTTAAAATTACAAATAAAAGCTGCATTTGGGGTAGGCGGGTAGCCCTCCCCAATTATTCATAACGCTAGATATTTGTGAAGTTGAACACCTTCCACCTTCACTTATTTGGATACAAAGATGCGAACAGGAAACATTAAACTCAGTGCATGGCAACGACAACCCAACAATCAATCATATATAAAATCGATAGCGAAGAAGAATCATTTTTTGCTGGGAACAAGAAGTTGTTTTTTGAGGGCATCGTTATCCTTGTCCTTGAGAAAATTCATGTACCATATGGCTGATCCTTTCGGATACCTTGTCAGATTTCCATCTCTGTACTCAATATATACCATTCCAAACCGATTACTGTAACCAGCAGACCATTCAAAGTTGTCAAACAGTGACGACACAAAGTAACCCTTCACCTTAACACCGTGTCTGCCAAAATAACAATGTACATGAAATTAGTTTTTTATCGTGGTCGTAAGCGTGTCTTAAAAAAATGACAATTCCAGTAGTAATGCTGATATATGCTCATGTTAATACTCGATCGAAACAGCCATACAAAAAACATAAATACAGATTAAGTTATTCAAGTACGTACTCAATTGCTTCCTGAAGGCAACGGAGATGATCAATGTGGTAATGTGTCCTCATGTCATCCACTCTCGCTTCTGTAAACCTATTTTTTGAAGTACTCTCTTCGCCACACCCTGCAAAAAGGAAGAGTATTTATTAGGACTAGATCAACATGCACCAAATCACCGATCACTTTAATTCTTCAAAATGTGACAGTCTTCTTTTACGCCCGTCAATAGACTGAGGGCCAACCCCTATTGACAGGCATCCAAAACACTATAATTCTTCAAATATGGCTATGAACCATATTTGGTCACCCAACCGTTTGTCTTTGTGGCGCCCGTTGAGTTGGCCCCTTCTAATTCTTTATGCATTGGGAATTATCATTTTTCAACACTGTTTGAAAAAGCACAAAAAGGGATAAATAGGGGATCGATCGCTTACCATTCTCTGTGATATAAATACACGGGTTTTTGTACTTTTTTCTTTGTGTACATCATAACATCGAATATTCCTTGTGGGTAAACGTAGATCCAACTAACACCAGCCTGCAACATTATTATGAAAAAAATGTATTAAATAATGGCCATGAGTTAAAGCTTAATGTTATCGATTTGTGTGCAAATGCACAGAATTGAATACTTTGCAAGTGTCATGCGCCATATTTGATACTCCCTCCGTCCCTTTTTAATTGTGTTACTTCGTAAATCCAACTTATTAACGAAACATCATCATTACATCTTTCACATCAACTTTTACCTCCACTTTACACTTTACAGATAAACTTTTACCTCCACTTTCCAAAACTATCCTCCACTTTTACGCATTAACTCTTTGCCCACTAATTTTCAAAAGGGCAAAATGATAATTGTACAAACTTGTACCCATTAACTTTTCAAAACACGCAATTATTAAGGGACAGCCCAAAATGAAAATGTCTACACTAAAAAAGAGACGGAGGAAGTATCATTTTACTGTAGTTGTGTGGATATTTGACCATAACTAAATCTACATCTTATGTATACATATACGTAGACTATCTGTTTGTGGCCTCACGCTTGAATTTCCTACTACACAAAACCTTTTTTTTTTTTTTTGCTTTTGATCCTTGTTGTTTACTTTTCCTTGTGTTCTGGTTCTCAGATGTTATGTCATTGGTTCGTTTAATCTTTGTTATTCCTTTTCAAAGATTAATGGATTTCTTTTGCCGAAAAGAAAAAAAAAAAAGTTTCTTAATGTACTTCTGATTGAAGTTACATAGGCCTGACCTGCGGACCAATAGGAACCCCATTCCGCTCACCTGTAAAAATTATCACAATCACCTTAGCAAAAGTAGTGAAAGTACTAAGTTTGATGAATTGAATAATCACATTCCTAGTTAATAATCTTGGGCTTACTTGAGTACTTAACCAAAGGATCAGTGGTGTAGCTTAACTTCTCAACGTTACTGTTGGATGCATCTGTCACATACTGTGCAGTATAGTAATTTACTCCGAGAAAATCATATGATCCTTTCAGTTTCTCGGATTCTATTTTTGAGAACTCGGGTAGTCGGGACCCTACATATTTTCTCATGGACTGCGGATAATCACCATTTACCACTGGATCCACAAACCTGAAACACGAAATCAAGGAATCATAAAGGAAAAATGTTAGGATGCATGAAAAATATCTCCGATATGTAGAAAAGAGAAATGAACGATCCACATCTGGACCATTCATTATGTGAATTTAGAAAGTTTATTTCTCCTTTTTGGACCATTTCGGGAATACTTTTCGTGTACCCTACTACTCGTCATCATAAAGTGATCGTCGCACAGTTCGTATACCCTACTACTGTGTCACATCATAAAGATTCATAGGAATTTTTATTTCTTCATCCCAAAAAAAAAAAAATGATTCATAGATTTTTGTGCGTCATGTAACTTTTATACTAAAACCTCATAACTTTTCAACAATAATCTGTAACATTTTCAATAATAATCATGACTTTTGTTTCTCGTAACTTTTCAACATTAAATTCATAACATTTTCGCTAAAATCAAAACATATAAATTGGTGCGTGTCATCACTTTTATACTGAATATATATTTTTGGCGTACATACGGTAAGCACTTAAATATGGGTGTGTATTGTAGCCTTTCCCTTAAATGTATTCAACTTTCACTTAAATACAAGTTTTACCCACCATCCAAACATGAAATCTAGTGCTCGTTCCGCAGCAGCCATGTCAATTTTTGAATCACTGTAAGGCACCATCCAGTGTACCACATTAGTAATTCCAATCTTCCCCTTTTGGCATTCCTATTGATCAAACATGTTCCCATATTCAATTCATCAGAACCACTTGAAATCTCTAATATCGATTCAAATCATAGGAATTAATCAGACTAGTATATGGGAACCTAGCTAAAGTAAAACTGAACCTGATAGTTTTTCCGATAGATTTCTACTGCAGCTGCATGGGAAAGAAGAAGGTTGTGCGCGACAATGTAAGGTTCTGTACCGGGATTCCCGTTCTCAATTGCTTCCGATGGAGTACTTGTATGAGGTCGCTGTGCCATTTGGAAACTCCATGTACTATCCTCTGTCGAAGAAGACGACTTAACTGTCACTGTGGCAGTAGTTCCTCGACCTGGTGCATCCGTACCACTCGCATACCCACCCGAACAGAAGGTCCATGGTTCATTTAGTGTGATCCAATGTTTCACTCGATCACCAAACTCCCAGAAGCAAAGATCCACGAAGTCAGCAAAGTCGGCCCTGATATTTAGACCAGCATAGCTCATTCAATTGGTTCAGATAATAATGCTTATTACAGTAGCGTTCTATCCACCTCATGTCTATCTGGTGGATAATTTAAAAAGTCACTTACACTATTTTAGAACTTAGAAAACCACCATATGCAGCTTCTAAAGCTTGAGGAACATCCCAATGGAATAATGTCACAAATGGTGTTATGCCTATACCAATATGCTTACAAATTTTATGAGATTAGATGAAAATGTGGATTACAATTTGTATCAAAAATCCATTGAACTAAATTTAGTCATAACCGTTTGCTAGAAGCTCGTCAATTAGTTCATTGTAAAACCGGATCCCTTCCTTGTTTATACCCTGGTTTAACTGTCCACCTGACAATTTCATAGTAAGATGTTACTAGCAATTCCATAAGTGCATAAAATTAACCGGAAACAAGTAAAATAAAAATCTTACTTGGCAAAAGTCTGGACCATGAGATTGAGAATCTAAAGGCCTCCAAACCCATTTTCTTCATGATCTTCACGTCATCCTATATCATATTATTCCAAAACCGAAAGGTGATTATTCGTATGAATAATTATATTTTGAACTGCGTACATAAACACCTATTCGATTCCAAAAATGAACCTTAAATTGATGGTAGAAATCAATTGCCACGTTTCCGTTACTGCCATCAGCGATCCTACCTGCCATTTCAGTGATTTCACCATAAACATCCAGTGTCTATTTACATGAAAAAACAAAAGTTTCTCTGCATAAACGGCTACACAAAGAGTAAGCAAGAAATCCACTTTTTGTGCTCTTTTGAATAAAATTGGCTTAGGAGCTTGTGAATAGAAGAAAAATTATAAGAACACATTGATCCATATGTTTGAGACTCTAGTTGATATAATAACATATTTTTAACACATTATATGAAATTTTATTAGCGAAATGCTAACGGGTGCAATGTTGCACCCGTTAAGGGTCAAAAGAGTACACTTGTAGGTCCCAAGTGTACTTTAACGTACGACTGTACTTTAAAAGTGTACTTAAAGGTATAAGTGAAGCCAAACAAGTGTACTTTTTTGTATCATTGACAGGTGCAATGGTGCACCCGTTAGTAAGACTCTATTTATTAATCTAATGGAAAAAGGATGACGATAATGGAAAAAATGAAGAAAAAGCATAAGGTCGGGACTCTAACCCCTAACAATCATATGCCACAGCAGACCTTAAAAATAAAGACACACAGTTGGCCAGGAGCAAGCCAAAGAAAACTTACATAAGGTCTAGAAATGCGCGCATAATCAAACAATGCAAGTAGATATGATAATTTTTTTTTTTGAATTATTTAACAAATTATTGGATTTCAATTACAAATTTGCATAATCTGCTTCCAAAGAGAAAGGGTGCAAGCTACAGGTATATAGAAGGAGACAAGGAGTAGGGCATAGAATAAGTATTATACAGGAGTTGGAATGCATGACTGGGGGTAAAATGAAACCATTGGATTGTTCTGCTGGACACAACTAAATAATCATGGTTTTACAAAGCGGTAGCGCCTGACTGCGTAGCGATAAAGGTGTGTAGCAAAGTGAGAATCGGGTGTCGTGACCGTGAATTTTTCCAAATTATTTTTGGTGCCAAAGCACCTGAACCGACCGTAGTGGTATTGTAGCACTTGTGAAGCGGGCCAAAAATCTGGTCAAAACCAATACGTAGTGGGAATCGGCCGACACAAGTGTGAATTTTTTAAAGCCCCGGTATAGTATAGCCTAGCATTAGTGGAGGACCGAATAACCTCTACTTAGCGACCAATATTTATATTCATGCAAGTAATCCAACCATCCAGAGAGAGAGAGATTACCAGGCCATCTCTGAGTGAAATCATCCCAAATACTTGGGCCACGTCCCCCTTCCTTTGCGGCGCCTTCATACTACGAAAAGACACCAAAAACAATTAACCATTTAAATAGGACCAGGAATTAAATGCTATGGTTCTTCTGTCCTTTCAGAATGTCCCCAGAATAATCCATATATAAAGGATAAATCTATCGTATGTCCCCTTGAAAAGTAACGTACAGCATGCCTCTACATGTATTTTCTTGGTACTTGTTACGTACTCCCTCCGTCCCTTTGATAGTGTATACATTTTCATTTTGGGTTGTCCCTTAATAAGTGTGTGTTTTGAAAAGTTAGTAGGTATATTTCCTATTTTGCCCTTAAAAGTAGATTCATTTTTAAAAAGTTAGTGGGTATTATTATATTGATAAGTGTAAGTAATGGAAAGTAGATGTAAGAGTTGATATGAGAGAAAAATAGTTGGAATTCCTAGGTAACACTTAAAAGGGGATGGAGGGAGTATAATTTTGGTACTTGTTAATGTATATTTTGGTAGGTTATCATTAAAATTTACGTGAATAGTGAATTTTTTCAGTATCTATAATGGATCGTAATAAGTATCAAAATCATACATAACAAGGTTACCAATTAATAGTGACGTGAATAGTGAGTTTTTAAAAATCCATAATGGTTCGCAACTTGACAAAAACCATACGTACCAAGTACTAAAATAATACGTAATGTAGCGTACCATACGCCCCTTTTCAAGGGAGCGTATCGTAGCACTTTCCTATAAATTAAATGTCATTGAAAGTCGGTAAATCGTATAAGGGGTTGTTCTCCAATGGATTTTATGAAGATTTTGTAAAATCATATCATTGATTTTATCTATTCTGCAAAAGATTTCATAAAATCTCCCATTTTTACATTCAAAAATGGGCAAAAATGGGAGATTTTATGGAATCTTTTGCAGAATGGATAAAATCAAGGGTATAATTTTATCAAATTTTCATAAAATCCATTGGAGAAAAACCCCTAAATCAACTACATGAACAAATGCTCCGAGGGAGTACAACGCTAAGTCGGTAACCATAAACAGATACAACAAGGTAGTACAATGAGGACCATTAACGTATTAAATTTTGAACCCAAATTAAATATGAGACAGAAAGAGGAGTACTTGATATGCAGCTGATGCCGCGCCAAAGAGAAAGTCGTGAGCGAAAGAGGTACGATGAACCGAAGGAAAGCCATTGCCAATACTTGGCGAGTGATTTCCATTGGCATAGCCATTGCTTTGACCCGCCATTGCTTATTTTGCAAATCACCTACAATGGTATATATGAGTTATTGAAGATAAAGGAGTTTAATTATATACAGCTGTTTAGTGCTTTTTCTGGTGCTTATATAGGAGTGGAATACTGCTCCAACCGCCTTGCTTGCATGGCAGAGGTTGACGTCGGGAAACTATACTATCCAATCTTCGTATTTGAACAATGTTAAACCCGTACGTGTATGAGACTTTTCAACGGTGGAGGTGGCTTCGTAATTTTATTCTTTTTCTCAATCGATAGAAGAGAGATCAATTACATCATATATGAAGTACAAAGTACCAACTCGGGACACTACATGTGAGAGTCCACAAGACAACCAAGTCTAACAACTTAACCAATACAAGAAACAAGCTCGTTACAGGGTAGAAACAAAGAAAGAAAAAGCCCCTGCATGCAGGCGGGGAGATTCGAACTCTTGACTTCCTAATGAGATGCAAGAGTCTTGGTCAATTGACCTAGCCTCAGTTGGTTGTTGGCTTCGTATTTACAGCACATGGGTTTTGCATGTTTGTTTGTGTCTTAGAAAAGAGATGAAGGAAGGTTTCGATTGAGTTGGACTCCGTCACAGCCGTGATGCTCATAAACGATAAGGCCCCAACGACTGATGACCATCCTCATCGTGCTCATTGAAGATTCAAAAATTCTCCTCACCAAGCAAATCATATACATTTTGTAATGGAAGATGGTCTAGTTTAAAACTCTTTTCTGTTTTGCTCTTGGCGTTGTACTTCTACTGTGATACACTTGTTTTGGCGTTTTAGGAATTTCCAAAGTACGTACCCAAAAAATAAAGTTGGGGGATTGGGGAAAGCAATTTGCGCATTCATCCCAAAGGTTAGGTCTGTTTCTAATAATCCCCGCTCATACCTCCAATGATTGATGACTAAATTGGTTCTATTATTGTTGTTGAATTGCGCATTCATGGCATGGTTTTTTAAATAGGGTGAAATATGTTTTGACTTTCGGTGCAATGAATATATTAGCCAAGCGAAAAGTTTGATTTAGGCATTACACTACCAAGGCCATTTGGCCTAACTTGCGTGCAATGTTCGTAGTAAAGAGTGCAATAGTTTTTAATATAAAGTGTTATTAATATTGTTTAATTGACGGTGTAATGGTGAGATTCCCCAAAGAAAAAGTTAAATTAAGACATCACATTGCCAATGGCAATCGTCCTAACGTGCGTGCAATGTTCTTATTAAACGGTGCAATAATTTTTAATATTGGGTGAAATATTTTTCACAATGCAATGGTCTAAGGCTCAGTTTTTCAAAAGATAGAATCTCAAATTTTATCTCCTCTCCAACCTCGTTTGATAAAATGAGTCAGTGATAAAAGCAGACTCCACTGTACATGGGAGAAGGACAAAAGGTGTAGTTACTATTTTGCCCCTTGCCCAAAAATAAAGAACCCCAACTGGTCAAAAGCAGCAGAGACACGAGCAATTCGCCCAAAAATAAAGGACAAAAGGTGTAAGTATTTGGTCTGGTTTGGCATTTTCTAGGGCAGTAGTGAGGTCCATGGAGAGAAGAATTCTTTCGAAATGTTTATTTTTATTATATATGGTGGGTCCCCTTAAAGAAAAGGAAGGACAAAATGGTAAATAATGCATTGGGTGGAGATTTAATCACACTTGGATTTTATCTAATAGGAAAAAGAGTGGTTTTATCAAGTTCTTGATTTTATGAGATTTTCCATAAAATTTAACGGAAAACTTAGCCTAATTAGGTTGAGAGGGAAGCGTTTTCCGGGATATTTCCGTCCATGACATTCTTGATGCCGTTTATATGAAAGGGTTAATAATCTACTTGTCCCTCCAACTATTCCATTTTTAGTTACTTCCCCCTCCAACTACCAAATGACTTTACTTCCCCCTCTAACTATCCAATTTTCACTTAGTTAATCCAATTAGCCAATTTCCATCCAATTGATGGATGGAAAACATAACCCTAAGGGTATTTATGTCCATCCCCTACCAATATATGTATATATAGATATGTATCCCTTCTTCTTCTTCCTCCTATTCGTCTCTCATCTCTGTACCAGAGATG
>JAXBDA010006659.1:0-20064 GCA_036023075.1 Gaultheria prostrata
CGACAAAATGAGGCATTTTGAAAGACCTAAATATGAAGAAGATATGCATGGATATTATACCTTTTCGGATAGGCCTCGAAATGTTTGGGGCGGCTTTAATCTTGAATCTTGACATTGAAGCTTGAACGCACAAGAGTGGAGCGTCTAGACTCAATCACTTAGAAAAACTACCACCCAAACCCAACAAAGATTACAAACTCAAATGGTTCGATAAAATCCGGAAATCGCCAATAAACCTAACAATAGTTCCTCTTGCTTCACTTTTTATTTTATCAAACACATCTGACAAACGAAGGTTTTTTTTCCCCTTATAAATAAAAATCCCACCGTGTAAAATCACCAATTCATAAGAATTACTCTCTTCTTTTCAATTTGATAGTCCACTACAAAACTCCGTATAATTTTCAAACTAAAAAAATATGTATTAGCAAAAATATTTTTTTATCAATATGGATCTTTTTTATAGATCTCATTGAGAACTTTCATACGGTGCAAAAAAAAATTCAAAAATTATTTTGGTAAACACATTATTTTTTTAATTTGAAAATTGCATGTAGTTTCGTAATGAATTATCAAATCGGAACGGAGGGAGTACTACACACGTCGTATTGTTGCATATTTTCGAATTGTCTCATTGGAGAAAATTTCATCTGTCAAGACTTCACTCGTGATCAGTGGCAAAAAATACATGGGAATACCGATACTTGGTTAAATTAAGTGCAGAAAAAAAAAAAAAAAAAAAAAAAACTATGGATACAATCGCACTTAATGGGCTTTACTTTTGGTTCTCTTAGGTTTGGGGGATGGCAGAGTTGTGGCAAAGGCCTACTTCTGATGTAATGGGCTTCACTTCTAGTTTCTTAGGGTTGGCTCCAGGGCCGACAAATTTAATAAAATGCTAAACGAAGCCCAAGAATTTCATAAGTACAAATCTTTTGTTGTTTCCGCTAATAGAAGTGATTGTTATGACCACAAAGAAACGACAAATTCCAAGTACGGATGTGTCTTCCTTTGATCGCTTCCATGGTCCGGGACTCTGCTATTACAAATTTGAAGGCCTGTGTGAATATGTAAACAGTTTTTTTACAATAAATATGGATTTATAAAAATAATAAAGTAGAGCCAACAATACATGTGAAATTTGGTCACCTTTATCTTCCATTCTCTGTCCTTGTCTACATTTCTTTGGGTGCTTGCCTTTTGTCTTCGTTCTGGTTTTAGTAAGTACAAATACATGAGGAATTGTCACTGAATTCCAAGTGTCTCCCTCCCTCTCTAACAAGAGATGACAGGTAATGCCCTAGGGCCTTCTCCGTCAAATATTTATGTGAGAACAATACACTTGGTGATGTAGTCCACACAATTGTGTGATAAAAAAGCGGCGTGATGGAGTACACACAATTGTGTGGTAGAAATGGCCATTAGAACATCACGTGATGGCGTTCCAAGAGTAAATAGCAATTTCTTCTTTCTGTCACCATTCCATGTTGCACCTTCACATACCACTTGGCAATGTCCTCTGGCTACTTTGATCCTAACTCAATCCATCAATAAAGATATTAAATTTTGATCTCGTCAAGAGTAAACTCGTAACTTCAGTGGACCTAAGTAGTACTGTTATACAACAATTGAGCCAAATTAACATGATTAAATAGGGTGAAGCTAACCCTCTCAAATAAGTGGATGAACATTTGCACTCTTTTTTAAACTCACATTTCTGGGACTCCCCATTCTTATGCGTATCTCGATTAATTTTCTCATCGGTCTCGTTAAAGGCAAATCATCCAAATCAGGACTAGGGCATTCACATGAAATTTCTTTATTGCGGAGCTGACCCCAATAAGCAAACTTTGATCCCTTCTGCTGGGAGCAAACTTACCAACCAACTAAGCTACATCCGTGGACCGTTCCCATATTTTGTAGACCCCGGAAATTTCTGAATTATTAGTTGCTGCCACGTGTATGGTCACAGAGGCTCAAATGTAAACAATCATTCAACGATGCTCCATCTCCAATTGGGCCACAAAGACAAGTTACTGACCATACAAGCCCACCATCTGGTGGACTGGTAGTTTAGTGGACCCCCAATTGCCGACATGAAAACTGCTCTCTCTATTCCACCTTCAAGTCTTCAACCAACCCAGGAGAATAGGAGATGCTACCAAACGACATGGATTACATGGTACCCATGATTTTTTCCTTTGTGGGATCATCTTTAGTTTCTCGAGATGGGTTTTATTGAGCTCGTTTATCGATCATTTTCTTATCTGATTTTCGGATTGGAGTCGTTCAATTGTTAAAATCGAGAACAACATCGAATATGTCAAGAATTTACTTCATTGGATATCTGTTGATAACTTGATATGATACATTTATCTTAAATGGGATCGGATCCAGCATTTTATGGAGTAATTTTATTCAAGAAAAAATTGTCTTGAATACTCCGATCGACATAATTCTAGGTGTGATTGATGTTCTAACAGTCTCCGAAAACTGAAAAGAGTCCGAAAACTGCTTGGATATGGCCCTATTCCTCTAACTCAAAAAAATCAAAAAGCCAATTTATTCCTAAAATCGAGACAGTCACTCTCTCATAATACATTATATAAAAAGTCGTAAAAAACTAAAAAACCAAAAAACTCACGGAACAGAACATCCCTCGGTCCCTAGAGAGAGATCCATATCCTTTGGAAAACAAGCCACAAATAAATATTCCTAATAACAGATGAGGCTCGCGAGGTGGGGTTCACTGATTGGAACAGAGAGATCTAGTGTGGGATTCAGAGTGACAAATATGAACCGTCAAAAGCTCTGGGGAATGGGGATCTTGAAAACGACCATTACGCCTAAGTCATCACCAACGCGACACGTGTCCTACTTCTTTTTTTTGATAGCCGAGAATATCCGGAACTACTTACGCTCATCTCGACTAATTCTCTTTCCTGATCAAATCAAACATAGATCATCCACGTCAAAACTATGAAATTCACAAAAATCACTTTTTTTTATAACCTAACCCCAAAATCGAATACTTGTTCATTTCGTGGTCACCAAGCAACCAACTGAACTAGCTCTTGAGCTCTACTTCATCCGTTCCATTTTGATAGTCATTTACTCTATGTTGGGACATCCCAAAATGTATGGCTACTTTCAAAAAATATTAATAGAAAATTGATAAAATAGTAGTATTATGGATGCTTCTATCGTCAGTCAACTAGATGGACAATAAGGCAAGAAAAAAGTACATACATTCATTATATTTTTTTCAATTTTCTATACATTTTCACACTTTTCTATACATTATCACACATTTCTATATACTTTTTACAAATTTGATACACTTTTTAAGTCTTATCGACAACTCAATGGGCTGATTTCAGATTTTTTCATTCAGTATTCAAAATGTGTAGACGATGACTTTGAGTAAACCTCTATTGTGAAAGTCGGCCAAGTACGTTTATTTTAATAACTGTAACTACTACTTATCTTAAGAGTCATATTTTAAAATAAGAATGATTCAGATATGTTACTCTAAATAATTAATTCCTTCAATTGTTCTTATTTTCCTTTGGATTTGGACTGTCAGCCACAACTCAGGGAAAATGGGTTTTCTAATGTCTACTAGCAGTTTTAAGGATTCACATATCCTCTTTAGAACACTATAGAGGGGGTGTGCCACTAACTTGGTTTTTTGACTTTTTTATGTAAGAGCTCGAAAAACGCGTTGGCTTTTTGTGATTTTTCATATGATGTATTATGAGGGGATGACCTATCTCGAAAAACATAAAAGACTGACTTTTGGTTTTTTGAGTTAATGGAACGGGGCCAGAATATTGGAATCGGATCCTCATGTAATGGCTTTTTACTGGGAACATTTCTCGCAATTTCATGGTTGAAAAATGTTCAACTTGGCAGATCTTGTCAATGACACTACTCACATGGAGTAAAAAACTTATGGTGATCAAGTATAAGCTTATATGTTATCCAAAAAAAAAAAAAGTATAAGCTTATATTGAGATCAAAAAAATATCGAGTTATATTATATCACAACCCATTCATAAAAAAATGGACAAATAAAAAAAATGAACAAATGAACGGTTTCGATCCCAAATAAAAGTTTCAGAGGACCCATAATTGAGGTCACTAAGAGAATATAGGTTGTGCTCATTTAGACATTTAGGTTAGGTTAGTTTAGTTTAGTTTTCCAATCATTATCATATTTCTCTCCCCAATTATTACACCTATTTACAATTATTATTCTTATTTCTCTCTATATCTCTTTCCACTGATTACCCCTATCTCTAATCATTAACCTATTCATCTCTCCACTCATTATCCCTACAACCGAAGCAAAACTAAACTAAAACCCCAAAACAAACACAGCCATATAATAACTTGAGGCACTACGAAAACCCCAAATCTGGAGTGAGGATCAAAATCCTAGTTAGTACTTAGTATTATTACTTTAAGGGATAATACAAATAAATAAATAAATAAACATGACAAAAACATAATAATAAATCTTGTTCGGATGAATTTTTAAAAACCGGTCTTGAAAATCCCTGTTGCAAACCCAAAATCTGGTGGTTTTCAAAAGTGTGGATCAGTGTGCTTTTATGCTTTGTTTGGTGATTTTTGAGAATCGATATTAAAATTTTTTTTTGAAACCTTTTGAAACCCCAAACAAACAAGCCCATTGTCTTCCACTCTAAACTGAACGCCTCCCAATGCCCATAAAAGTCTGAACCCAAAACCCCACAGTCCGATCTCTCATGGGTTAATAAAAGAGTGAACATTTTTAGATCTTTTCAGTTTTGAACAATTGAAAATTTAAGATCACTGCACTCTTTATCGTGGACTAATTCAAAACACAGCAGCAGTAATTTGCTGAGACCTCTCTCGTGAATATTCACAAGCCAAAACCCATACCCACCTTCCTCCTTCCTCTCCACTCAAGTACTCATCACTCAGCCACCGCAGTAGCAGATTTCACGCATTTATATTCCTGTTTTTTGATCCACCCTTTTTTCTTTTAATCCCGGAATCACTCACTGATCTCTGATCAAGTTTTCAGCAATTTCGAATCTCAAGAAATCTCAGTTGTCCGATCTACATTACACTAGCAAATATATTGCATCTTCTTTTCTTTTTTCTTGATCGTCCTTCTTATCTTTTTTATTATTGGGCGATTTCATAATCTGGGTTTATCTTGATTTCGTGTTTGGGGATTTGGGTAGATGATCTTTACACGTATAAACAAAAGTTCAAATCTTTCTTGGAATGTTGGGATCTTTCTGAAAAAGTTACTCTACTTTTCGTTCAGTTTCTAAGATATTATCTGGCCTTTGCATTATAAAAAAAATTGTTCATTTTTCTTCAAAGAGTACTCTTTTTAGTGATTGGCAATGGATTCATGCCGTGTCGCCATGAAAGCCAATGTCCACCCTGCACAAGTGAGCAAAAGGGATTCTGGTTTTGGGGGGGAGAGAACGAGGGTGTGTGTGAAGAGTAAGGTTTTGGGTACTCATTCATGGAAAAGCTTGAGTAAAAATGGAGTCAGAAAGGCTAAACCAGGGGTTGTTTTCTCTGTACTTACATCAGATGTTAACAATGAGATTCTGGTGAGTCAACAGAAACCAGTGATTCCTCTGTTTCATTAATTAATCAGGGATTTGTTGCTAATAAATGCACCATTTGATCAACCTATGTTGTACTGTTTGTTCTGACCAAGTATTTGCCATTCATAAAATGAGAAGAATCAAAACTTAGCATATTAGAAGCATGTTGTAATGATCGCACTGAATTGTGATGTTTTTTCCTATTGGCAAATCATTGAAATTTGTTTTTGGTTAATTTCTTGTGGGTATGCAATCAATTCTAATATTGGTTACTAATTTCAGTCATTTGAGGCACCATTATTTGAGTATCCAAAAGTAGATCCAACAACTGTGGCTTCGATCATATTGGGTGGTGGCGCCGGGACTCGCCTTTTTCCACTTACTAGCCAAAGAGCTAAACCAGCAGTAAGAGAAGCCTATACATGCTTTACAATATTCTAAAGTGGTATTTTGTCAATCAATGATCTCAAATTGGTTTACTATTATTTTGGAATCGGTTTTGTTTCTTTGTGCAGGTTCCAATTGGGGGTTGTTACAGGCTAATTGATGTACCCATGAGTAATTGCATCAACAGCGGCATAAGAAAGATTTTTATCCTCACTCAGTTCAATTCTTTCTCCCTCAATCGCCACCTTGCTCGCACGTATAACTTTGGAAATGGCATCACTTTTGGGGATGGTTTTGTTGAGGTGAGAGTAATTAGATGAGCATGAGTCAACAACAAATATTTATATACCAACGATTCTGTTCATAATATTCATGTTAATGGTCAACTGGTAGATAAGATCGCTGATTCCACTAATAATTTAGATGATAATATTTGGTGAAACTTCTTGATCAATCATGGCGATTTTTTTTTGGGAACAGGTTTTGGCTGCCACTCAAACACCAGGAGAAGCAGGTAAGAAGTGGTTCCAAGGAACAGCAGATGCCGTGCGCCAATTTACATGGGTATTTGAGGTGAGTGTTAAGCTTTGAATCTTTCGTTATAAGTTTGTTGTTCTCCTCTGACAGTGACTAAGTTGGGTTTCTGATGATTCTTATAGGATGCGAAGAACAAGAACGTTGAGCACATACTGATTTTGTCCGGTGATCATCTCTACAGAATGGATTATATGGACTTTGTCCAGGTATATATAGTAAAATTTGCTCGGAGTACCTTACAAATTTCTTTGATTTATTATTGAGCAATGTGATTGCAGAAGCATGTCGACTCACAAGCCGATATCACGGTTTCATGTGTCCCCATGGATGATAGGTATGTTATAATCTGCAGTTTCATCATAGTTCCGTTCGTTCAGTATTAGGTCATTCAAATAAGCCTTACTACATTTTGCTAGAGTTTAACTTTGATGCATACATATATTTTCCCCAGTAGCTGCTGCCAGTAATTACAATCAACTCTTAGCCATCATGCATTTTCTGTTTTAGGTTCTTTAAATGTTGCAATAGTGGCTTAAGTTTACAAAAGAGAAGTTGTTAAATCAGTATCTCAATTCAGAAGGGACCTTTGCATTTTCATACCAATCATGGAGTTCACAATGATTTTGATTTTGTTTTTCAGCCGAGCTTCAGATTACGGATTGATGAAAATTGACAAAATGGGTCGTATTGTTCAGTTTGCTGAGAAACCAAAGGGCCCTGCACTAAAACAAATGGTAGATGGACCTATTTTCTTAGTCTCGGTTTCTTGTTTTTGTTGGCCTGGATTCTCTTTTTATGCTTTTTACTCTTGAAGGTAGTTCTATGACTGAGTATTTACTTTCTGTCGTTATCGTTACTCTCCAGCAAGTTGACACCTCTCTCCTTGGACTCTCTGAGAAAGATGCTGCACAGTATCCCTACATTGCTTCAATGGGCGTTTATGTATTTAGAACCGATGTCTTACTAAAGCTTTTGAGGTGGAGGTACCCTTCATGCAATGACTTTGGCTCTGAAATCATTCCTTCTGCTGTGTCGGATCATAACGTCCAGGTTAGCAAGTTCATAATTCTATTTTCATTTCCTTTAAAACTTCTATCGTCTTAGGTTGTAGCTTTACATGGGCTGGGTGTATTGTAAACACATTTGAATTTTCAGGCGTATTTGTTCAATGATTACTGGGAGGATATTGGTACTATAAGGTCCTTCTTTGATGCCAACTTGGCCCTCACAGAACAGGTTAGTTTACTTGAACGACATGGACATTTTATCACTTAACTGCTGCCTTGACCAAAATATTGTAAAAGCAAACATTACATTGATGAGGTTGAGATCTGAATTCTAATAATGTTACAGCTCAAAAAGAGTAATGAGCTTCTGGTGAGCCAACGTGATATGTTAGAAACATATTTACTAACGGTATGAGTGGCAAAATGCACCTACAACGCAATTCAAATAAGCACATGACGACTTTTCTTTCGAATGGAAATAGTTGGTAGTGCATTTGGGAGCAATTCTTACTTTCTCAATTATTGGAATCATCTTTGATAATTTGGAACACATAAATTCCAAACGAAATTGCAAATCACACAAACCTATATTAGAATGAAAAGGGTTTTGGTTTCATTGCTTTTGAACAATTTGAAACTTACGTGTGAGTGTTATGGGCAACCAAACTTACACTGTCAACTTGTTTTTCTTGAGTTTTTCACTTCTTTGAACTGACCATATATTCATGCAGCCGCCGAAGTTTGACTTTAATGATCCGAAGACACCTTTCTTCACTTCTCCAAGGTTCTTGCCACCAACCAAAATGGAAAAATGCAGGGTACGCTTCGCTTATTAGTCATCGATTTAGCTTATTTGTTATTCATGCATTTTATAGCCAACTGGTTCTTGCAGATTGTGGATGCGATTATATCACATGGGTGCTTCTTGAACGAGTGTAACATCTTGCACTCGATAGTGGGTGTTCGCTCCCGCTTGGAGACAGGTGTTGAGCTTGAGGTGAGTTATGATGAAAACATTCTGGAACCAGTTAGAGATGTAGACCTCCACTCGCATGTATCAAGGCAATTCTAATAGTCATGCATACATATTGATCTAAGTTGCTTTAAACCAACCCTAATGGTACTTTATCATTGTCTAAGTAGTAATGACCTAAAAAAATGAGCTAGTTGTAAAATAGATATTTATATATGTTGCATATAGCTATTCTTCTAGTTTTTGGACCAATTGCTGGTTATAATTTGCTGCTGGAAATATTTTTTGCTTTCAGGATACTATGGTGATGGGTGCAGATTATTATCAAACTGAATCTGAAATTGCATCCCTACTCGCAGAGGGAAAGGTCCCCATTGGTGTCGGACGGAATACCAAGATCAGGTGAGAGATGAGAACTAAATAATTACTCCCCTCCCCTAGTCCCCGCCCCTTTCTCCCCCGGTCATTCACACACTATGCAGACATTAAGTATAAACAGCACAGGGAGGACTATACTCAGTGCAGAACCGCAAAAAATTACCATATCATTTCGACCTTCGTTGTCATGATTAGAAGAAGCCTGATAGATGTATGGTGGAATGGTCCATATGTCAAGAGACATCACCGCCACTCTGAAAATATCCGAATGTTTCTGGAATATTCCGCCATATATTAGAAGCTTTTGGGCTTCACTAGAGTTCTCTGGGTTCTTCTAGAATATTCAGGGTTCTGGCCGAATCCTCCAGACTATTTGTCGTGTCTTTGTTTCCCGCCGTGTCTGTGTTTGTATCCGTGCTACATGGCTCACTAGTAGACACTACAAGTTTACACAAGTAGATACGTGTATACAAGACACAAAACACCTCTTACTCACAACTCACACACGAGTCTCTCACTTGCGTTTATACAATGAGAATAATCTCCTTTTTATAGGCACTAATGAATTATTCTAGATACAACATAATCCTTGAACAAGGAATCTAGAAGAGGGGAGAAGATCCTAGATTGATGGAGAGGTGGAGAGGTGTTCTAGTATTATATTGTAGGAGTATCTAGAATAGTTCATAGAAGAGGGGAGAAGATTTTAGATAGATGGAGAAGACTTCTAGTATTACGTTGTATCTAGAATAGTTCCTAGAAGAGGGGAGAAGATTTTAGATAGATGGAGAAGTGGAGGAGAGGTGTTCAAGAATTATTTTGTATCTAGAATAATTCATTAGTGCCTATAAATAGGAGATGTATCTCATTGTACAAGTGCAAGTGAGAGACACTCGTGTGAGTGAGAAAAAAAAAATATGGTAGGGGGCACAATTTTTTTTTTTTTAAAAAAAAAAAAATAAGTTCTTTAGTTTTGCAAATCTAAATTGTAACCCCTAAATTTTTCTGATAAAAAAATCCAATAAATGTCTGGGTTATGACTCCTATCAAATGCATTATGTACCGGTGGTATATGCATGTGCATATATACATGTCTTTTACACTTTTGGCACAACATATATGGAGTCAGAAATATTATACTTCGGAAAAACTATTTAAATTAATAGAAATCCCAATGTCCCATATTAAAAATATTGTACTCTAATGTCGCCACGAGGCATGTCCCATGGGTGTATCCCCGCATATCATGGTGTGTCCACAAAGTGCTTGACACGAATATGGCGATCTCTAGACGAGTATGTGGCTCTATGCTGTATAGAGTCAAAGTATTATTGTAAGGTGTCCAAACGCAACAGCATAATCCAGTTGTTTGTGTCATTGATATCTGCATAATGCAATGACTTAAGAGTTGGTTGTTGATATAAAAAAGAGAGAAGAGTTTAACTCTAAAACTTACAAATTCATTGGGCAACTGATATTCCTTTTACCTCTTTACTTCAAGGAATTGCATAATTGACAAGAATGCCAAGATTGGAAAAGATGTGATCATTGCAAATACAGATGTAAGTATATCTATTTGTCGGTAAATACTTGCATATTGCTCTTAAAAACTTTATGCTCACCAAACTTCATGTTGAATAATATTGATATACCAGGGTGTTGAAGAAGCAGAAAGACCAGATGAAGGATTTTACATAAGATCTGGGATCACAGTTGTACTGAAGAATGCAACCATAAAAGATGGAACCATCATATGAAATCTTGTCTAGTGATATCTTGTTCTTGTTGAGACTAGAAATGTAGTAATAGATCAGTTGTTTTATAGCTCTAGCTTATTGCCAATAAGAAGCAATTCGTAGAGTTGCTGATGTATATATCTACTAGTTTCTTTCATGTAGCAAGTAGAGAAAAAAATAAAAAGAGAATCAGTTAGCACAGCGTAGTTTATTAACAAATGAAAGTGTCTTTTGATTAATTTTTGATACTTTATTTTATGGTAACGGATTCAATTAATGCCAAGTTTTCCGTTAGATTTTATGGGAAATCCCATAAAATCCTATAAAATCAAGCACTTGATAAAATCACTCTCTTTCCTATTAGATAAAATTCAAATGTGATTTAATCTCCACCCAATGCATCATTTACCATTTTGCCCTTACTTTTTTTAAAGGGGACCCACCATATATAATAATAATAAACATTGAGTTTTTTAAAGGGTTGCTTTCTTTTTTTGGCTAGGGACAAATCCGTAAATTCATATATTGGCCTTACCAATTGTACAGTGAATTCATTTTAGCATTTCTTCATTTTATCAAATGAATTTAACAGATGATAAAATCTCCTGATGTTATCTTTTGAAAAACCCAACCTAAGTATTATGTCTTAAGTATACCATAGACTAGTTTAGATGGACTTAAAGAATTACACAATTTTCAATCGACTCTTTCAGTTGAACGAAAACCAATGTCTTCGAGAGCATTGAGCTTGAATCTAACATAAACTCTGCATACATCCCACATCTCTAGCATCATTATAGACCACCACTTTGCGATTAATCAATTTCCCACATTTCCACCCCTTCTTGTATCCCTAGCTCTCTTCCATATCTCAACATTTCTAAGGTGAGCATACATTCTCCGAATGTTCTTGAGTTTTTGGGACTCCTGAGTGACCAGACCGACGGTTGATGAGCTTTCACTTAAGACTATCTCATACCCATCACCAAGACCAAGAGAGTCCATTCCTTCCCCTAGTAGTTGCCAGAACAAGCCACCAGCGGCTGTTCCACCACCCTTTGCTGATGAATAGATTGCCGAGTAGACCGTGTTGAACACAGTGTCCCTTTGGTTTGTGTTGAAACCAGGATCTTTCGATGATTTTCCAAACTCGGCGAAGAGAAGTGGCTTTCCTAGGGTGTTTTGTGCATCTTGAATGTGATTGTTAACCCAGCTGTTCAAAAATGAAAGTTGGCTTTCATCGCTTTGTCCTTCTAACCTGAATATTAGAAGAAACCCAAAGGAGGATTAACCAAAAAGCATGGTTCTTTGCAGAATTTCAGACGAACCATTACTTTCTAAAGCAATAAATGAGCCGAGCATAGGCAAGTAAGGGGAAGTTCAAGCTTGATTTAGATGCTGGGTTAGTTTATGACTCAAACTGTCCTTGTCAAATGAATAACGAGAAGTTTAGTCAATCTTCGAGCTTGGTTTGAAAATTTAACTAGCTTTTAAGATATTTACAGACTCAATTGTTTAATGTGCCAAACCAATCTAGAATGAGTTTATTTCTTATCAAAACACGAGTAAATCTCAAGCAGCGTGGGGTCTTTATGCTTACCAAACATCAGGATATGAGTGAACTGTAGCGAAATCGATTCCGGGTATCTGATTATTTGCAATAAAATCTGTTCCTACTTGGAAATTCAGATTGTATTGCTGCTTCTGAGGTGCTGATTCTCCATAAAATCCTTCCAGTCCAGCTTCTAGTAAGTGATTACTGTCTATAGATTTCAAGTAAGAAGCCATCTCTGTAATCCAACCCTGTCATGAAAAAAGTACAAATGAGCTGAGTTTTTCTTCTTCTTTTTAGTTTGCAATGAAGAGGGAGGCAAACTTACCTAACTCCTAAGCAGCTAAATCTCTCAGATTAAGTGCAATGCAACAATAGGGTTGGTAGAGTAGTTTCCTATACTGACAAGGTTTAAATCAATTACCTATTCTCCAAGGTCAAAATCCCCCAGCAGTTCATCTAGGTATTAAGGAAAGAAAAATGTTGCACAAACTACCAACTCACAAACTTTTTCCATTGATCAAACTCCTACATTTAGGTAAAGGATGAATTTCACATTTCTAAAATGAAGACAACACGACCCGTCCTGCCCTTACAACAGGCGTATAGTGAGCAAACCAGACCATCCAAAACAGAACGAATGACTATGATTGCTCACTACACGCCTTGAGTGAGCAAGCTCCAGCCCCCATGTCGTTACAACATAACGACCATAAGGAGGGAGAAGGACCTATATTGATACCTATGTATTCACATGTTTAATAAATACAAACCTACTTCTAACGTTTCACAAAAAACATGAAAGTACCAGTCATTCTCTGCGAATCATTTTTCAAAGAATGGAGTACATTTTCCGAATCTTAATTAAGACTTCATAGGCCTTGGGGACTCATAGGAATATGTTCTATAAACTCTTAGGGACTCTTATAACTTCTCTCACACTCATAATCTTCATTTTGTTTACAATTATATCAAAACAGAAATTGGATTACAAGCACATATGCATAAAGATGTAGGATTTGATGTGGACAGTAGAGGGACCTAACCTGGATGGTCCTTCCAGAGGTATCTGAAGGGCACCTAGGCTCATTCATTAGCTCCCATGCCATTATTGTTGGATCATCCTTGTAATCAACTCCCGTGATGCTGTTACGCCTCGTTAGAACAGTCTGTGAACAATCAAAATCAGAAATGGCAATTTACTTAGTATTTGGTCCGGAGTTCGACCCTCACCAACGTACTATCATGGACTAATTTATATGTACACAATACAGGGCCTTTGTCCCGACTTTGATTGTGCATAAACCAACGGTAGGGAAAAATGATCGGTTTATTAAACATGTGCATAATTGCATATGTGCATGTGGTAAAAATCCTTCTGATAACATTGGAATTTAACTCAAGCTAGTTATAAGTATTACACAAATTAGGCAAAGGCAGGGCTCTGCTGTCCCCTTTGGTCGGCAAGCACTGTCAACCCTAATCCACATTGGATGATTCAGATTTAAAATAAAACTCTTCCGTAGGAAAAAAAAAACTCTTCCACGGAAGATTTTTATTTTTAATCCGGACCATTAAATGTCAAAATGGATGGTGCTAGATGGGGTTGGCAGGCCTGCCGACCCGTGGGGACAGCAGGCCCCCGGTTTCCAAATTGGGAGGTGAAAAGAAATCAAGAACGTGGCAAAAATTACTACCACATAACAAAAACAAAGCTCATTTTCTGGGGAAAATGGGGAAAGAAAAAAATGTAGTAAAACTAGAGAGAGAGAGAGAGAGAGAGACCTTGATATGGTTTTTATAGTATCCCTTCACCACAGAATTGCTGAAGAAATCATCTTCAGATGCTATGTTTTGGGCCCCCTGACTTCTTGCCCAGTCCACATACTGCTTCTTCCCTCCCAAATCCTCATAATTATTCACCAAACTCAAAATTAACTTTATCCCATACCTCCCTGCTTCAAATATCACAAAATCCAACCCCTTCACAAAACAAAAAATTCAAAAAAATTCAAAATCATGTCGGCCCATTTAGACTTGTTCCATAAACTCATCGACTTATGTTAACAACTAGCTTAAATTGGTTTTTTAAATTGGTTTTTTGAGTTGATGTGTTGTAAGAGAAATGACCAGTCTCATTAAGTGCAACAAATAAGTTTTTAAATCAGTTTGAGAATACGTCAGTTCTTGAAAAACCCAGCCTAATTTTATTATTAAATAGTTTTCCATATTATTTATGGCTTACATAAAATTTGTTAGTTTGCGCAAAATATATATTGGATTCTTTATTCTTATCGACGAAGAGAATCAAAAAGAAAAAAAATTGTGGTCAAAAATTAAAAAATGGTTAAAGATAAAATTAATTAAAAACTGACATTTTTTAAAATATTATTTTTGTCATTTAATTTTTTTTTTCAAGTTCGATTCTTACTACTATCTATTTATTTTTCGACTTCTTTCGTCGAGAAAAATAGATAATTCAAAATTTTGACTCAAAATTTCATAAAATAATCCAATCCTAAACTTAGCACAAACGGCCGTACATCAAAAATTGAAATCCAAAACCCAAGAAATAACAATAAAATAAAAAAATTATCTCAAACATCCAAAATCCAAAACCCATGAAAAATGTAACCTGAAACGTCTGCTCATTGTAGGAGCCAGGGGAGTTCTGCAAAGCTCTGTAACCACCGTCGCCGAAAGCCCAACTTCTAGCCAGAGTGAGGCCACGGCTGGAGGCTTGTTGAAAAACATTGGAGACTTTGTTTCTCTGAGATGGATCAGCAGCCACATACATTAACCAATACGCATTGAACCCATTTGCATAATAAGGGCTACCGTTCACAACAAATTGCACTCCTCTTGTTTTCACGAATCCATCCCCTGCTTCTACTTGAAAGTTTTGGATCAGTAAAAGAACAGAGATTAGCAGACTCAAATGCTTCATCTCTCTCTTCTTTCTCTCTCTCTCTAGAAATGTCTTTTGATTGTAGAGAGAAGCAAAGAATTTTATCAGAGGAATACAATGACTCTGTTTCAATGGAGGAAAGACTGGAAGGAAAGTATATAAGTAAATGACCTTAACTGTTTTCCTGTATATAAGTAAATGACCTTAACTGTGGATTAATGATGTTTCTTTTCTGGTTCATGTAGCTGTGTCCTAATTAATAAATGTCCTAAATAGTCCCCTAATCTTTTGGGTTTTTCTCAATTTTTTTGGTTTTTATTTTGGGGTCAGTAAAGGTCCGAGCAACTCTCCTCAAGACTCTTTATCCGCACCATGCTCCTCAATACTTTAAACCAAAGGAAAAAATTATCTCAAACATTTAAACCTTTTTGAGTCTTAAATAACAGAAACAATCAAATTCTTACCAATTCAGAAAATTAAAGCCTTTCAGTTACCTTCTAAAACACTGGTAGATGCATATTAAGAAAAAAATTGTTAAGTTTTTAGCAAATTCGAACTCGAATAAAATCAATGCTCGAACGAACCCCTATCAATCCAAATCTCGAAGAGTTCACGAATGACTCATTTACAACCTAAGTGAGCAACTCCTCTCAAGACCTCACCCAAGTTCCCAACCATACCCCTCAATACTCTTTTTCATGGGTTTCATAGCCAATAATTGACTCTATTAAAAAAGAATACAAACATATATTGCGTGTATATATAATGGGAAATGATTTTTCACCCCCTTTTATCCCCAAATATTCTATTTTTTTTTATAATCTTTTTTCACTTGAAAGTACAAAATTGTCTTCATATGAGAAAAGTAACTCATGAGGCAAGGATACTGTGGTAATTTCAAAGTGCATAAAGGCAAAAAAGGAGTGTTTGGGGATAAAATGGGATGCGAAAATCATTTCCCATATATAACATGATTTGGATTGATAGGGTAACTGAAAGGCTTTAATTTTCTGATTGGTAAGGATTTGATTGTTTCTGTTATTTAAGACATTCAACGAAATCAAAAAGGTTTAAATGTTTGAGATATTTTTTTCCTGGATGTATTTGGATTTCTAGAATGATCGTCACAGAATCACAGATTCCATAATCATAATGTATGCGATTAACCACACTTCTGGAAGAAAATGCCAAAGACTGCCAATCACTTTCTTACCCACATAACCAAGTAATGAAATAACTCAACTAAGGCCCCGTTCCACTAACTCAAAAATCCAAAAGCCAGCTTATTACGCTTTTCGAGACAGGTCATCCCCTCACAATACATCACATAAAAAACTACAAAAAGCTACGCGTTTTTCGAGCTCTCACATAAAAAAGTCAAAAAACCAAAAAACCAATCTTAGCGGAACACCCCTAAGGCCCTATTCCACTAACTCAAAAGCCAGTTTATTGTACTTTTCGAGACAGATCATCCCCTCACAATACATCATATAAAAAATCACAAAAAGTCAACGCGTATTTCGAGCTCTCACATAAAAAAGCTAAAAAGCCAAAAAGCAAAATAAGTCAAGTTAGTGGCACACCCCCTAAGTGTTTGTAGTTTAACGGTTATCTCCTGGTTCTCTCATGTGGAATATCAGGGTTCGAGTCTCGACAGAGGCGTCCATCATACTAACTCTAACATTCTATTGTAACTACTAACATTCTCGCTTGTATAGTCCAAAAAAAAAACTCTCTTTCATCCTATCAACTCTCTTTAATTATATAAATGATATTTACGTTGTATCTAAATATCAAAATTCAGTAATTATCTGTAGAGATTATTTAAAAAGAAAGAAAATCATTATAAAGTGAATGTGTTTCCTACTCTCTTTTTTTTCATTAGTTTTCCTTTTCTTCTATAATTACTTCTATAAATTTATAATCATCTTTATAAAATTTAAAAGCAAGAAACAAGCTAGCATGTCTCCTTACACTGTCATTAAACTTACACTCCATGTATTCCGCATTTTACTTCCACCGATCTTAAAAGCTTTAGACTATCAAATACGAACATTTCTCAAAATATTTGTTTTATAGAGTAATTCAATACTTGGTTTCGCCAAAATTAGTAAAACGCTTACCACGTACATATTTCCCATCAAAAAGGCGTACACGACCAGAATGAAATAGGAATTTGACACTATAAATTGAAAGCTACTCTCTCTCTCTCTCTCTCTCTCTGACTTGCTCACTGTGAGAATAATATAAAATGGCCAAAATAAATGGCTCGAAGGAGGACTTTGATCCACATCCTAAACATCGAGGACCAAATTAGTGAATTGATAGTTTGAGGACGAAAATGGCACTTAACAAATTCATTGGGGACTTAAAAAGGTAAAGTCAAATATGTATGGAGCGTGCAACCGGATAGTGGGGGAAGTAACTAAATGCCTGTAAAATGGTCAAAAAAGCGTTAAATGGTTATAACTATATGTGGTCCCGGGCACCGACCCTTTCTAGAAAGCAGAACGTGATTCCCCTGGAATCTTGCCTTCCATTACGGAGATGTTGCGGTGCATAAAATACGCTGCACTGTGTAGTGCATTATCCGATCGTTTATTTTGATAATGCATGACTCAGATTTAATTCGTGCAATGAATTTTATCTGTGCATCGATTGTTTGGATTAAATCCTAACTGTACATTATCGAAATGAACTGTTGGATGATGTTTTACTCTCCTACGATTATGATGTTTCCCTCTTTTTTCTTTCCCTTTGTATTTTGTTAGAACTGAAAATCTAATGTTTTGATCAAGGACGGGTATGAGCTCAAGTGATCGTGAGGAGACACTTAGATGATGCTTACTCTCCTACGGTTATGATGTTTCCCTCTTCTTGCTTTTCCTTTTGTATTTTGTTAAAATTGAAAATCTAAGATTTCGATCAAGGACGGGTACCAACTCAAGTGGTCGTGAGGAGACGCTTAGATGTCAGAATGTAAAGTCTCAGGTTTAAGTCGTAGAACGATATTGACATGTCAGAGTAATCCGACTGTACTAACATACTGACTTGCTATTGTCTGGGGAAAAAAAGTCAAAGGACAGGGTCCTCTTGAATTCATGGTATGGACTAGACCAACCGCCCGGCCGCCTGCTATATCGTCACAGGTTTTAATGATGATTTCAACCGTTTACTCCATCCCTCCGTCCATGTTTGTTAGTTCGTTTTCGGGTTTTCAATTTTTTAAGGGAGCACCATAATTACTTGGTACATTTTCAAAAACCTTGTACCATAAAAAAGAATCTTCAAAAACCAAATGTGAGTTGATCAAATGCCTACCACTATGTGGTTAAGGTAAAATTCTAAATAGATGACCTCCAAAAGCCGATTGAAATCATAAAGTAAAACTAGCCCACCAAGTAAAACTAGTGGTGGGCCTTTGTAGTCCAACAATTCAGTTAATTCTACCTCTAGAATAAAAGGTGAGTCATTTCAATTAAGAAAGAGCGCTACGCTATGTGCAGAGATTCAGATACAACAATAATTTGGAGTTGTTCGATGCACATAAATGTTTTAGCTCCATAATATAGATACACCGAAACATTTGTTGTCCAAGATCCATGCACATTTTTAGGAAATTTGAAACAAAATTTTGCACAGATTTTGGTTTTCAAACTATTCTTTGTTTATGGGATTTGCATCGAATCTATTTTTGCGTTATCCTAATGAATCCAAAAAAATGGACAACATAATGTTTTTTTTTTTTTTGTGCCATACTATAAATATTAGCGGGAGCAATAAAATTAATGTATTAAAATAACCGAAAGAAGTTCAAAGTCTCTCCATAGACTCCGAACGATATACTAACATTATGCTTGCCTGGCCTTTCCTCAAATTAAAATCAGGAGATTTTGGTTGTCGGTAATACCATATCAAAGTTGTAACTTGTGCTCCTGAGATTCCTACCGGTCAAAATCACGCTATACTTTTGTAAATCCGTATGTAACTTACTTGATTGAGTAAGGTGATTTTTCTGCGGACATCACGGCGAGAAAGATGGAAATCAAGCATTTTCTATCCCTTGGATCTTTTAATTTTTATAAAGTTTTTTTTTTTTCACGGCAAAAAAGATTTCATTAATCAAAAACCAATCGAATCAAATAAAAGAATCAAAAGCCTAGTCCAAGGCCCAATTCTTGATTGGCAAGAAGTCAATCGAGGCCCACACCTAATGGGCCCAACCCCAACCTCAAAGGACCAACAATGCCCAAATAGAAAAATACAACACAAAAAACCCCAAAACACCCCAAAATCCAGCGGCCAAATGCTCCGCCGCCACCGCCACTACTCCATGATCGTTTATGGTGAGACGAACGCTACCACACCGTCACTGGAATCCCGGGGAACAGGCCCCTGGTAATGACCCGGAGAATGGCTTGACTGCCTCACTATATTAAGCGAAAACCAGCTGCACAACTACCACGCAGCCACCGCAAACCCCCATCCACCACCAGCCTTGTGCCACTGCCCACCTGCCTCATCTTAAAAAAAAAAAAAAACCTCCCCCAACTACAACTCGAGCCCTTAGCCGTTAGGTACAAAACCGGAGTAGCCCAACAACCAACAACTGGTGACATCGTGAAGATGACCCGCCACAAACGCCCTCACCCGACCACCATGAAACCACCCAAAGTTCAACACCCAACTCCAGGCGCTACACATCACAAGCCGTTAAGCCAAGTACTGAAAACTTTTAGCAAAGGATCCAGCATGCCGGTAGCCAAATGGACGGGCCGTTAGGCAGAGGAATGTGCAACGAACGTGGACACCCACGTCAATCCGATCCATAGGAGAGAGAAGAAAAGCTTTGGAAGAGAGGGAATGAGGGAGGGAACCAGGGGCCATAGCTGTATTGCCCGCACTGCAGTTGCATCACCAAAACTTGGAAAAATAAAGAAAAAAGGAGAATGGGAGGAAAGAATGGGG
>JAXBDA010006660.1:0-13785 GCA_036023075.1 Gaultheria prostrata
AGAGAGAGTATTCCCCACCCAAATCTGAACGCAAAATTTTAACAGAGGTAGAAAATTGGGTTTGAACCATGGCATGAAAAGTACGATAAATTTGAAAGAAATCAGACTTGTGCGTCATCAAGTAAACCCATGTATACCTACTGTAGTCATCAACAAAAGAGACGTAATAAACAAAACCACCTTTAGCGGCAACCGGGGATGGGCCCCAAAGATCAGTATGAACAACCTGAAAAGGAGAAGTAGAGACCGAGGTACTCCTACCCTAGAATGCCAAAGGTAAAAAGGGGAGGAATTACTATTTAAGGAAAAGGACGACATGGCCGTGGAGGTGGATTCAACAGGAACGTGTAAGCTCTCCAAGATGTAGAGATCACCAACTCTACGCCCAGTCCCAATCTGTTTCTTGGACACCCGATCCTGCACAACACAACCAGAAGAGGAGAACAAGACATCAAATCCGGAATCAGACAGTTGACTAATAGAAAGAAGACTTAATGACAATTGAGGAACATAGAACACATTCGAGATAGACAAGAAAGAGTTAGAGGTAGGAAGAACGGAACCAATGGAGACAACATTCATAGGGGAGCCATTTGCAGTGGCAATACTAATAGGGGAGGTAGGAGAAATACAGTTACTAAGGAGAGACAAATTAGGAGTCATATGATGGGAGGAGCCAGAATAAAAAAGCCAAGTAGTGGGTAAGATACCGGTAGTATAAGAACCATGCAAACCTGATTGAGTAGTGATCATAGAAGCTTGTAATGAATCCTTCTGAAGTGCTGCCATTAAGGCTGAAAGCTGCTCAGAAAACAAGGGGAAAGAGGCTACTATCCAAATGAGGCTACTATCCGATGCTACTATCCGAACGGCTAAAATATGCAAAACCAGCGGGCACAATCAGAGCAAATATTATGCAAGCAAGGCAACACAGATCAAAATGCTTAACCAGGCAGTGCAAATAGGATCGGAGCAAACCACACAAATCAAATATTCTACTGATTGCAAAATAGCCAGCCAATTACAAACCCAAATATAGTCCAACTGAGCCCGAAACTGAATATACGGTGGTGAGAGAGATCAGAAATATACCAGACAGATGTCGAACAAATCTACGATGCAAACTCGATGCAAAACCAGAACAGATAAAGATCGAGATATCAAATACCCGAGTTATGCGTAACCAGACGTAGCAGATCTCAGAGTGCAGAGAGTAACCAGCCAGCTGTGGAGGCATTGGAGACAGAGAGAAGTCCGATGAAGGTCGCCGGAGGTTGCAGAGGTCACCGGAGATGACCAGAGAAGCAGCCAAGAGTGAGAGGCTTGAAAAACGAAGTTGTATGACCCCAGATTCGGCTAGAAGACCAAAATAATAGCCAACGGAGTAAGTATGAGTTTTGCCGGAGAAAGCCTGAGGGTCGCCAGAGTACAGAGAGGTCCGGCGAGTCTTTAGAGTGATCAAGCGAAGTCGGAAAGTTGCTGGTATCGTCGGAGCTGAGTCAGAAGGCTACTGGGCTTCAGATCTGAGTGTTTTGGAGGTCGGTCAGATGTCAGAGAGGTCGTCGGAGGTACGACGATGTCAGGCAAGGGCTGTCGGAGAGTGGGTAGTCGTCGGCGAGGGTCGTCAGCAACCGTTGGTGGCTGTCAGAGATGGACGAAGGTCTGGCAGTGGTTGGCGATGGTGATGGAGTTTTGTGGGTTCTGAAACGTGAAGAGAGAGAGAGAGATAGAGACAGATATCGACTGAAATGTTGGAGTCGATACAGGAAGAAGGAAGAAGAGAAAAGAAAGAAGCTGATTTCTGAGGTATTTACGTGATTATCATCGTAACCCGCTCTGATACCATGTGAGATTTCAGAGAAGAGAAACAAACTGTCTTATTACTGAATTTCAGATTGCACTATTACAATGCTAAGAAATGTTTAAATAGAGATAACCTAGCCCTATAAAGGAGATACAGAAAGATACGCCTAATCTATTCTTAAAATAGAGAGATACAATGTGATATGATTACGATACTTAGGAGATACATAAAGATACACATAGATACATTCACACCTTATCCCCGCAAACGGAGAGGTTGTTCCCGCTAGTCAAACACGTGACCACCAAGTCACGTTGGGACAACCTCACTGTTGCACCCAGGCCACCCTTCAACAAAGAAGGGTAATGTAGACAATTTACATTCTTTTAAGCAAGTAATAATTGCGTACTATTCGTAACACTTCTCAGTTAAAGCCAGTTTCTTATCCCTTTTGCTCACCCTTGAATTTGAGTATTTGGGATAACCTATGAAGCACGGGTACTCTATTTTGGCCTTCGTATCATGTATCGTACGCGTATCGGATACGGATACGCTCTGGATACGTATCGGATACGTTTTTTAAAGTATCCGGAATTTAAATTTATTTTTTGGTATTCGGATACGTTTTGGATACGCTCGGATACGTTTTTGGATACGCTAGGATACGTTTTGGATACGCGCGGGGGTAAATATGTTATTACTTGAAATATATGGGGTAAAATTGCAATTAGATCTGGTGCTGCATTGTTTTGTACCTCTAATAAGCTAAATTACACTGGAGCCCCCTTAATTTAAGTCCCCATCATTTTATATGTTTTAGTATTTGTTATTATATCAATTTAAGACCCCATCTTTTTTATGTTTTATTTTCTATATCTAATGAAGCATGGTCAAACTATAATATCTATATATTATAATATAATTTTTATTTACTTTTGTATAATATATATTTCATTTTTTAGGAATTAAAAATTATATATGTATATATAAAATTTATTTTTTATTTAATTTTATATTCAACGTATCCCCCAACGTATCGTATCCTACTTTTTTGAAAAATCACGTATCCGCGTATCCGTATCGTATCGTATCCGTTTCACGTATCCGTATCCGTGCTTCATAGGGGATAACGAGAGAGAAAAAAGAAACAAAGAGGTCCTATTGAGTCGGCGGCGTAGCATCACTACATAGAAATATGCAACTCCTTTGAGTGGTATGCAGATGAGTCGCAAAAACTGATATAATTATTAAGCATGGAGAAAACAAGCATATAATCTTAGATGTGACTTTAAATCTCTGTTGGTGTAAAATTAAGATCCAATGAGCTCAATGCATATTAAAGAAGAAGCAACAACCTCAGGTACAAGAGCAGTCCCAAAGCGAGCAGTACGGGTAGGATAGACACAATCATACATGTCAGCACCTAAAGCACTGCAAACTACAATATCCAGTGGATAACCAACTCCCTGAGAAAATTAACAATTTGTCATAACTTCTATAATGCTACAGAGGAGAAACAACAGTTCCTACATGAAAGCGAGAGTCGGAGCAAGTGTATATCCAAGACTATTATACCATAACATATCGTGGTTTATCTTCAGGCAGCGCAGCAGTGCACTGAGCAACAACACGCCAAAATGAATCTTTATCTTCACCGCCTGCAAGACCACCAATAGCATAGCTGTCACAGAAGTAAACTCAGTCATTTCAATCCCTTGGTCACTAACTACAAAATTGCCAATATAGTTTTGAAATAACATAAGGGATGGATAGTGCACGGTAATAAGGTAAATCCCTATCCATACATGGCACAAACATCATATATTCATAGGTTAAGCTTTTTCACATTTCTCTAGAAAACTATCAAGTTTCATTGCCACTTAACCAAATATATTTATAACCAGACATTAGCTCCTAAAGCTTAACATATGTGCCGTGGACACATAAAAGTTCCTTTACAAGATGGGGGGGAAATACTATAAACAATTTATAAGATTACCATCAAACGCGATCTAGTTACCATTTAAACCGTTTAAAACACTTAAAATGGAGAAAGTAATCCTAGGGACGGCTCAAACAGAAAAACTAACCTTGGCATATGATAACATGACTAAAAACTTTAAATCTTGAACCAACAAAGCTCAAACTAGATTGAATTTAAGCTACTAATTCCTTGCTTTACCAAACTGGCTGACACCAAGATCAAGATGTGAAAATATAATAGGCCTGGCAACTTAGAGACTCCATTTGAAAATAAACATTTCCCCCAACAAAAGTAAACGAACAAGAAGAATTTTTTTTTCCTACTCTTAGCCATACGTCTGCTTCCCAATTTCAAGCTCAATATAGATTCAACGACGCAGGCTGAAAACAATTCCCAAGGCATATAATGGCATAATTTCAAGCGAGAATGAAGCTGGAGAGCAGTGCTCAGTAAACATACCCAGGTAAATTCCGCTCCACCAAACCTTTGACACATATATCCCTGATAATAGTAAATTATAACACAAGACTTAAATCCCAACGAAAAAAGAGATGCTTGAGAACAACTGCAGAAAAACTACATGACAAACAGAAATTCACCTTAATACAGGGTCTAAACCACCTTGCACAATACCAAATAAATTCTGCTCATTTGGTCTCTTGTGAGCTGTTAAAATCAAGTAAACAGGAAAAAATGTTTCAGAAGAAAAGAACCAAAGGTGAAGAATGAAGAAATCATTAGAAAATTCCATTTGAAAGTAACCTAGGAAGATTCAATGGTCCACAAAAAGGTTACAGGCACGCAAATAAACCTATGACATTAGACAGAAAGGCTGGGTTCAGGAACAAGAAGCACATACCCACATTTGTGTAAAGAGCATGTCATATTTCCACAATCCACACTGTCACAATCTAGCGTACTAAAAACAAATCTTCCAACGTCGAGATAATTTGTACCTCCAAGTGAAAGCTTCCAATAAAACAAAAAGGTTTCTGGTGTTGCAATCCGAAGTCCTAAATCTAAAGAAAAATGCTTCTAGCTTGGGAGCCCATTTTGGCTGTGGTTGTACAGGACTTGGTCAATTAGTTTGTCTATTACCAACAGTCAGTACTTTTGTGGTTATGAGTGAGAATGCATGTGAGAGGGTCCAGAGGGACATGTCCAAGTGTCTAACAAATATCTAGTAAATGCATTTACCTGCTATACACCTGTCAATCCAACGAAGAGTACGATACATAGCCTCTTCAATTCGTGGCCCAGTAATGGTGGTTTTCACAACATCATCAAGAGCCATGATAATATCTGCTCCAATTCTATTCTGAAGAAGTTTTAGGTGATACACAAACAGATGCATGTTAAGACGGAAAGTAACATAAAAACAAAAGCTAAAGCATTTATCAAATAGCAATGGACTAGTAAAGTTCTCACACCATATTTGTGATAACCACTGTGCTTGACGCTTAATCTAATTAAAGAATGTATGTCGTTTTTAGGTGATTACTTCACAAAGATTTGGAATATCTTTAGGGTTTAGCAGGCTTAATCTCAGTCACATATCTTTCCTATAGAAATTAAGAGAAAGTCCACACTTTATGCAGCCTGATGGACTGGGAGGGCATCCATCCCGTCCCAACAAATTAGGTATCCCTGAAGGTTAGACTAGTGCATTTGTAGTGTGTCGTAGATTTGACCCTTAAGAGTTCTTCTGTTTTGTTGAGTATCATACATTTACCTTTGCTCAAAGGAAAATAATTAAACTAATAAAATAACTTTGCATTCGTCCCACGTTGGTGTGAACCCTTTAGGTGATGAGTAAAGAAGGTCCTACACCTCCCTGAGGATTACCTTAGTGAATATGCATGCCGTCACCTTTGTTAAAAAATGGGAACATTGTAGATAACAACGCATTGCTTGCTGATTGTTTGATGTGTGGTGCAACAATTTGAATGATGTTTCAATTGATAAAGAAACTGGTTTAAAAGAACATGAGGATACTAACCCAATTTGGCTTATTATAAGGATGTTAAGATGCGTGGACTAGATTGAGTCAACATTTGGCATTATTTGGTTGCCCTCACAATAAAACTTGTACTATCATATGATTGTCAGGCCATAAGCTTTATCATCAAACCAACAATTTCCACTTGAAAGGTTCAAAAAGTGCAATCAAACTGGTATTCTCAAATGACTTTCAGGGCCGAAATTTTTCCATCAAACCAACGGTTGCCACTTGAAAAGTTCCCAAAGTCCAAAAAAAATTCCAATTTAAAACGAAGGCGAAAATAAAGAAGAGGGGTTTCTAAACTATGAGAAAACTAACATATATGGACATGAAAAAATAATGATGCCCCTTAAGATCTTATCTTTGTTAAGAGACAAAACAAAAAACTCTGGAATTGGCGAATTAGAAAATGCCTCCAGTCAAATACCACATAGAGAAGTACCCACTTGGATTTGAATTGATTCTTCGGGTGTTAACAGCATTGGCTTTCCATCAACTGGTGACTGCAAAAAGATAATGAGCCCTCGGTTACCAGCACCATGGAAAACAGAGGTGCATTCCCATACTTGGTTAGTATAAGGGTGACAACTAAACATATAGGAGTTGAAGATACACAAAACTTGTACATATTCCAACGATAGTGTTAAAGCATCCAACTCAAAGCCAATTGGCAATGAGTGGAGAGGCCCGCCCAGGCTTATATACTAGTTTTCGAGGTGATAATTAACGATGTGGGACAAATTCCAACACTCCCCGCACGTGTAACCCCTGACAAGCACGTGGAGAGGTCAACAAAGGATCTGGAACATACAGATCACAATGGAACAAATTGCAACTATGCCACAAACAAATGGCAATGAGTGGAGAGGGGATCATATACTAGTTTTGGAGGTTATAATTAACCAATGTGGGACAAATTCCAACAGAAACTACAAACAAAATAGTATAATTTGCTAGCACAACATAAAACACACAGAATTTTTTTTAAAAAAAGCATGCGCAAGACCTGCATCCTAAACTAAACAGCAGTACCTGAACAGAAGAAAGCATTTCAAGGTGTTCATCAATCCTAACCTATGGCAATATTTTCTCTTAACTCAATGGCCAGGTTCCTAGTTTGCTCACCAGGTCAGGTAGAGGAAGCACACAATACACAGAAATGAAAACGCACATGCACATGTTCTAGTGCCATCATGCAGCTATTCGAAAAAGAACATGATACTAATTCACCCAAAAAAAAAAATGCCTACGTCCTAACATCGGGCCCATCATTCCATGGTCTTGGAAGGGGTGAACAAGGATCATTCCGAACCTAAAAACTTCACTCACACACAACAAAACTCAAAAGAAACTGCATAGTTGATGGCGTGAGCATTTTACCTTGAAGGCAAAACCCAAAATCGGTGGAGTTATACAAAGACAAAGCTTTTTAATCCTCTAAATAAACCAACAAGATCTGCGCGTTCCAAAAACTGACACTATGAAATGAATGGTTATGATGCTTTAGCATAGCTATTCCATTTGTCCACAGCATAAGAAGTTTGGAGCAACATGATGTCACACTATGTAGCACGGACACTTCATCAAAGACCACGTACCTGTGACGAACACTTGTCAGACACTCTCCACTCTCCAGACACACGTCTAACACTCAAATTTGAAGTGTCCAATTTTTTCTCAATGTTTTTTGTTTGGACACTCTGATGACACTCTAAAAAATGCCCTGGACACTCTCAGGACACTCATAATATGTGTCGGGGGTGTTAAACGAAATAGTAAACATTTGTTAAAGCTTATAAAAATTTTCTTTTTTGTATGATATGTGATGGTTTATTAACTATAAAGACACAAATGGTGAAACGCTTTTTTGTTGGAATACTTCTGTAAACGATGAGAGGATAAATACGATTTAAGGTACATATGGTGTTACATATTTATAATTAGAGCCTTATTTCTTAATATGATGAAATAAATAAATAAAAATTAAAATGTATCCCCCAAGTGCCGTGTCCTCCAATTTTTTGAAATTTAAGTGTCGCATGCCCGTGTCGCGTGCTACATAGATGTCACATAGGTACATATAGTGACGTTAGAGTGTGTGGGTGTGTGTGTGTGTGTGTGTGTGTGTGTGTGTGTGAATATAAACACATGAAGGTAGATGTCTGTTTGGAGACAAATAATAATCGACAAACTTGTGTTAATAGGATACAAGCATCATATCATGATTAATATCTCAAAAGTAGGGTTTGGCTAAATTATGGAATCACAAATATTTACCTGAAACGTGACGCCATTCTCTGTAATGTCAGCTAAATGCAGCAACGATACCTGGAAAAAATAGACGGCTTAGCTGCATTTTTATTTTGTCAAAATATTGCTAATCAAGCTATTCGCAGCATAATTCATCACTAGCAATGTTCAACCATTTCAGTAAACCATAACACAAACATACTAGTCATCTTGGCAAAATGGAACACTTACTGCAAATCTTGCCAGTGATATAACTAATATTTTAGTTCTCCGATGTAAGATCTCCTAGACTATGAAACCGTGAGAACTTGCAAAAGTAATTTAATTTACATTTACAATTATACATGGTGAAGAAATATAGACCAGTTATGGTCCACAATGAACGATACCATAATATTAGGCATCGCATACACCCATTAACACAGGTCAGGGAACAAGGCAGGATCTTATGTTACAAATGAAGTAGTGCAGCATTTAAGTGGCCCCCATGCATTCTAACAAAACAACAATTTCAAACTTTACAGCCGTATTACCCAGATTAAGTAGATTAAGCATCATAGCAGAAAGATGATACAATGTGTAAAATCCTTAATACCCAAAAAAATATTGTGTACTTAAATCCATGAAGTATAGTAAGGAAGCTAGGAAGGGAAAACTACGAAGGAATCACAACACTGATAAGAACAAGAAAAGCAAAGTCAATTAACCATTTGAAAGCCACCGGAATCGGTAAGCAAAGCCCTTGGCCAGTTCATAAATTTGTGGAGACCTCCCAACTCATCAATCAATTGAGAAGTAGGTTGGAGTTCCAAGTGATATGTATTCCCCAGTATTATTTGACAACCAATTTCCTCAAGCTGGCTAGTTGTCAAGCCTTTTATTGTCCCTGGAACCACAAGAAGCCACCATCTTACAGTCAGTGATTTAGAATGGTGTGCAAACCAAAAATAGTGCATGTAAATTTCATGTGAGAGAAAGTAAAGAAATTCACTTTCTACAATAAGATTTTGGTGAGTTAATTCATTGAAACAAAACCAACTCCACCTGCAAAGGCGCATGCCCCTGATCAACAATACAAGCTAAACAAAACAAAGAACCATAGGATCATCCTATCAGCCTACACGTATCCACAATCCAAGGAATACAAAACAACAAACCAAAACCAGAAAACAGGAAACAACTGCAAACACCCTTTGAGGTCTGCTATTCCCTGCAAAACAGTCTGTTTGCATGATTCTCTTCACATTCCTCGAAAAATCGGATATAGGTGCAAAATGTCATAGTCAATTTTGGGTATAAACACCTCTACCCATGTAATTATGCTGGAAAATTTGACCACCACTCAAAAAATTGCATCGAATTGCAGCAAGAGAAAGTTTGAAAACTATATCTCCTCCCATGTACAGTCCACTCTACTTCCTAAGGTAGCGAAAAATGCATTCGCTGAACTCCATTTTTCCTTAGTAAATGATCCCAAACGTGACTAGAGAAAGGGCAGTCAAAGAACAGGCGGGCATGAGATTCAATCCCAGATCTATAACGCATACATTCAGCACTTGCCACAATCCCCCATCTAAGAAGCCTGACTTTTGTAGATAATGCTTTCAAAATATCATCCACTGAACAATTGCCCATCCGGGGACAAGATGTGGATACAGATGCGTCATGGGCAGCATTTCTAATAGCCTATTAGCCTCCCAAAATGATTTAACGGAGAACTTTGTTGACTTGGAAAGAGTCCAAATCAGTATGAAGGTGTGTGCCTTTGAATTGGCTATAACTATCCTTTTTCTTTTATTTCTTATCAGCTATAATTCCCCTGTTACTGCATTTTTTTTATACCCTTTGGGTATCTCCAGCCTATCTCACCAATGATTGAAGCTACTTTAGCATTAAGAAATCTCCTCATACTGTACAGAATTCTGAACCCAAATCTTTAAAAAGTGGTCCAAGTGAATGCTAAATTGGCTGTTTCCTTTCTGTCAAAACCTTCCAGTCTTTGATTGCTTCTTCCGAGTTCTAACAACATTAAAATCCCCCAAAAATGATCCATGAAGCTCCCCAAATAATAGAGTGTAGATACCTTATCTCAGACCAATGTCTTCTCCTATCAAAAGCGTGAATAAAAAGACAGACTATAATACATGGAACAGCTTACGATTCTCAACCAATCACCCCTAACAGTGATCATTTGAGCAGAAGAAATAGATGCTATTCACATGAAGGATTTGATAGTCCCATTCAATAAATCCTGGCAACTGTCTCATTACCTATGTTGCGAGTAGCCGGCCAATGTGCACCCCTAGTAGAAACACAATGCTGAGAACAGCACCAGGCAGTAGCAGAAACCAAATTGCTGGCCCTAACCTTTATTTCCGCCATTCCAACAAAGCCTCTACAGCCTCCCCCTTCTTTTTAAGGGGACCACCTCTGCTTCTACCCCTTCACCTTGGCTTTTTGTTTGAAATGGGAGCAGCCACATGAGTTACATGAATACTACCACTAGGGCAAAAAAAAACACTACAACCTCCTCATTTTTACCCTGGCCCCTTTCCCACTAACATGGAAAGCATCCTCACCATGTAGCTGGAGAGTCAAGAATAGCAGATGTATTAGAAAAGCCCATCACTCCAGCAATTTGAGATGGTTGGATAGCTGCCTTACCATTCCCTTTCCCATTTGCACGGGAGCGGAAGCCATTCCTTTGCCACAGCTTCTCTCAGGGAAACCGTCAGCATTGTTTCCAGGTTTTCAGGACCTGAAGCCACAATTGCTTTTGGACCACTCTTTTGCCCTTAGAAGAAACAGGAAATGCAACAACTTTTTCAACCTTTTTGTTACGAACAACAGTTTGCATCCCAATCTCAATCTCTCAACCAGTATTACTTGGCCCAATACTAGCAACAACATAGTACACACTTATGTCTTGCCAAATCACCCTGACCTACACTCCTTCCATAGGCTCATGGACCAGACCTTACAGAGAAGAAATCACATTCAGTTCAGCCCATTCTTAGGACATCTAGCATCAAAATGTTCATAAGCTTTGCATCCTGGGCACCTAGATGGTTTCCAAGGGCACTTTACGGAATAAAAGCACTAGCACCAATGCCCCAATAGCATAAACCACTTCCACATATTCAGGAAACACAGAGTCTGCTTCAACCTCATTCACATTTTCGCATGGCTCAATCTCTGACAAGATTCAGTTAACTCTCAACATATGACGGCTTCCTCACTGCACAACCTATATAGCATAGGCCATGTTCATCATCCTCCTAGCAATAAGCCAAGGCCTAGACTCAATCACTCTTCTCTAGCCCCAATCAGAGAGAGCTAGTAGAAGAATAAATCATTTTCATTAGGCGGAGTTTTGTAAAAGATTAGACAGAGCTTTATAATCTTTTCAACTATAGTCTTCCCCACTATGAAGGAGACATTCTTAGGAAGTATCCTACCACGCACTTTGACCATTTTACACAGCCAAAGATCCTTTCACCATTGCAGTCAATACAAAGATATATTGAAGGGGTGGTCAATCTGTTCCGAGAAGCGAGGGGTAATAAGAAAAGCTCATGTGAGGAACTTTGGTGTTCTGAGCTACAATTTCAGTCCATTTAGGTTTCACCGCACCAAAATTATTAGCATCAGCCATTGCAGTAGCATTAGTACTAGTAAAAGAAGTTGTGCATGCTTTATAAAACTGCGACAACGAAGACTCTAAAGCTCTAACCTTTTGTACCCACGGGCATAAACAAAGGTGTCTGGCATATGAAGTGTGGGAGTATCAGTTGAGCTGCACGAGCACGATTGAACCTCCCAAGAATCTGATGTAGGAAAAGGCAAAAACAATTCCAAATTTAGTGAACAACCAAAAAGATTCCAACTGGGGAGTTTGTGGCTGTGGCCAGTCCAATAGGGGTGGGCCATCAAAATCAAACAGCCAGCAAGTACAAGTAAAGGTCGTTCAAGACTTCGTGAGACATATAAAGGTACACTTTATAGTACAAAAGAAGTAGACCTATACGAGGTACGCATTGGCAATCATTTAATTGTTTCTGATGACTGATTAAGTTGTTGATCACATAAGCACCAATTCATTTTTTGTGTAGCATCAACAAAGGCATAGCCATAGGCCCACTTGAATGACAATATTACTTCCTTAGCTTTTTTGTTTTTTTAAATCTCTTTCTGCTAGACAATAAATCTTTAAAAGGAAATTTATTAGATTTTCAAACTAATTTTGTAGAAACAGTCCGCAGTTTATTATGAGTGGCCATTCAACCATACATTTCAACAAAAACTGCTATTGCTCGGTGTAAAGGCGGAAGTTTCCAAGCATGAAAATGTTGGTTATATTCGAATAACAAGCACTCAGTGCAAATAAGGCCAAATTCATGTATACAAATATTTATCCCTATCACCCATATTGAAAGGACCATATTAAGAGCCTCACCTCAAATTGGAGAGCCATCCAACTACTGCTACTCCTCTCCCACCAGCTTTTCTATAAAACTGCCATCAATGTAGAGAAGAACACAACAAAACAAGAACTATTATTACAAATACGCTACTGCAACCATCTAATCACAGATCTTTGCTCTCTTATCTGGTAATATAATACACAGAACCAAAAAATGGTGAATTTGGATTAAATTAATTATTCATAAAGACCGTCGATATTATTGGTGGTTATAGTTAGCATTTTTTAAGCTTTTCAGCAAAAGATTCCAAATTAATTTTAATAATCATTCAAATCACGACGAGAGCAATCAAAAGAATAAAAATATGAATCGAACTTGAAAAATAGTAAAGATAAGATGAACCTAACAGATACCCATTTAGAATTTTCTTCATCAAGAACTTTTTGTTATTTTCGTCACAAGTTTTCTTCTTTCAAGTTTTACCTAGTCAATAAAATTGTAAAATATTTGACGCGAATTTAACGAAAAATTAAACTGAGGCCAAACTGCTTAAAATGACTAGTTACAATGAGCATAAATGCAATTGTTAATGATATGTATGGAGGAAAAGATTAAGAGCAGAGAGAGAAGCTTACAGGGGTGTAGAGAGCGGCGGCGAGGGAACGAATGGCTCTAACGTAAACGTGGTGCCCTAAAATGGGGTTTGTGCGCCGGTCAAGTTTTAAAATTTTGGTTTGAGAAACCGTATGGACAGCCGTGGAAAAGGCGGGTGTGGAAGGAGAAATGATAGCATAGGTCAATGTAGTCAATCCACTAGTTTTGTTTTGGGGAAATGACCATAAAAATGGTATTTAAAAGTAATAATACCAATTACATGGTAAGGTTATTGGAAATAACTGGATTGATGAGAACGAGAAAATAAATTCCAAATACATGGTAAGGCCTACCCGAATTGACCAAACTACCCTCCATGGCTTTAAAGCCCTAATATCCAATATCAGCCACACCCTTCTTTCTCCTGATTCAAAACAACAGAGAGAGAGAGAGAACCAAACAATGAAGACAAAGGGAGAAGAGGAGAAACCTAGATCTGGAGTTTCAATCTTCATCCTCCTCTCTCAATCCGTATCTGACGTTGAATCAAGCAAGGAAGTGGTAAGTTTTAAGTTTTTTGTGTCTATCACTCTCTCTCTCTCTGAGAAGTAGATTGGTACTCCAATGGTTAGTGTACCTATAGATCTGAATAAAAGAACCACCATTCCACTCTTTCTTCCTTGTGTGAGGGTTTTTATGAACTTTTGGTTTCACAAATGAAGCAAAG
>JAXBDA010006661.1:0-20051 GCA_036023075.1 Gaultheria prostrata
GGAAAACAAGATTCAACATAGCAATTGGGACTGCTAGAGGATTGACTTACCTCCACGAGAAGTGCAGAGATTGCATTATCCACTGCGACATCAAGCCTGAAAACATTTTGCTGGACTCCGAAAACAATCCAAAAGTGGCTGATTTTGGGCTTGCTAAACTCGTTGGGAGAGAATTCAGCCGTGTTTTGACGACAATCAGAGGGACCAGAGGATATCTTGCACCTGAATGGATATCAGGCGAAGCCATCACACAAAAAGCAGCTGTTTTCAGCTACGGAATGCTTTTATTTGAGATGATATCAGGGAGGAGAAACAGCGAAATAAGTGAAGACGAATGGCATGAGTATTTTCCATTTTGAGTAGCAAGTAAAATAAATGAAGGTGAGGGGGTAATAATGACATTGCTGGATTATACGTTAGATGGAAATTGTGATGTTGAAGAGCTAAAAAGGGCTTGCAAAGTTGCTTGTTGGTGCATTCAAGATGATGAGAAGGGTAGGCCAAGTATGGGGCAGGTTGTCCAAATTCTAGAGGGAGTTTCAGAAGTGGGAATCCCTCCAGTTCCGCGATTCATTCAAGGATTTGCAGACAACCCAATGCAAGTGCCCTTTGTTTGGCAGCCCATTTCTGATAGCTAAACTCTGCTTTCTTGAGTTCATTTTCTGCTTGTTTGATTGGTAAGAAGTTGTTTGGGGAATGAAGAAGGCAAATCTTCACCTTCCTTCGGATAATCATTTCATTTCTTAATGTTTCCTTCTATAATCTTGAATTTGAATAAGATACTAAGTGAATTCTGGTGATAGCTTTTACTAAGATAAGTAGCAACACCTTGTTTAGTGCAATTTAAATGACCAAAATCTGTTCTTTCTAGCTTCATCAAGTCTACATATGGAAATGACATTGGTGCCTAATGCTTTCATCTTTTATATAGCCAGAATTTCCCATTGTATTTTATTAATTTCTTCTGCAACTACGTACTTGGACTTTGCGTAACATATGTACGAAATTATAAGACATGCCCAACATTGAAGGATCTGAATGATTTGCCAGAAATAAGTGGTACTAATTAAGAAGAGCATCATAAGTCATAACAATTTATGCGGAAATCCTAAAGCTAAGTGATTGAAGAAATAAAGAAACATATCTTCTATCTATTTTATGGTCTAGAAAATGCTCATGAAAATATTGATGATGCTATAAACGTACCAATATTTACAAATATTGCGAAACATGAATATTATGAAACATTTATCATTTACTAAGATGAGGTATAGAGGCATCATATCATGCACTGGACTGACTAAATAGAAGCTCAACCAAACTTGTATGGATCGGACTGGATTAATGACATGAGATATTTCAGAGTCCATTCCTTACATTAAATAGGCTTTAAAAAAAAAAATGCCTCAGCCAAACTACATGGGCCTAAATACTACACCCCAAAATTGCTTTAAAAGCTTGATAAATACCCTGTAGTTCACAGCCAAAATCTTATGTTTCTGAAGGGAACAGAAATAAACACAACATATCTCTTCCAGCTCCAAAGCAAGTGAAAGAAAAATATGATTGAGACACAAGAAGTGGGGGTGGCAGAACTTAGTTCCTCTGGTGTTGTTCAAACTGTATCTTCAAGCAAATGATGAATATCTTGATGATCAAAGACCAGTTTGTTTTTTAGCACCAGATTCCCAACATTTTATGGCTAAACTCACTCTATAAAGGAATCCCTCCCCCTTTCAGAACTTGGTCCAACTAAGCCTGTCAATAATGGACGGGATTTGATCAGATTAGCTCGGGGATAATGAAATCTTTATATTTCATACGCCAAGGCAATTCGTCTTTAATTTTTGCTCTTCTACCTATCATGTGTTCGATTAATGCATAGTTACTTATTGATTTCATTTTGCAAAGTTCACCATGAACTTTTGTGGTTGATGAAAAATCACATAACCCGGTTGAAACAAAATTACATAGAGTTGACAGTCTTTCCTTTTGACTTGAATGAAATTGGTTAACTACGAAAATCAAAAGTAGAAAGCAAGCACTCAGGGATTTGCATTGGGAGTCTCATCCACTATAGCCAGGAATCAAGCCCGAACATGTATTTATTTCTCTAACTATTCATAGTGTTTGCACGTGCTTACGCATGACATTTAGTAGATATTTTTATGAAGATATAAAGGATTTTTACATATGTTTGGATTATGAGTTTAAAAAATAAAAAATAAAAATTGAACCTTTATATATTTACTTAACCAGATTTATTTTCCTAGGGGTAAATTGCTGCTACAAGTAGCGCCAACTTATGCAATTAAAATTTGTTCTAACGACGAGTTTCTCTTAAAAAGTCCGTCTATAGCTTATGGAATAGACAAATTGTTTCCGATGCTTAAACTTTTCGTTAATGTATGTGAGGATAATGACCCGTCTCGAAAATCCATTTAGTCTGTTTAGCCCGTTTGGACAACTGGGGAAACTTAGCCTAATTAGTTATCCTACAAGTTCAATTATAGTACTCCCTCCGTCCCTTTTTAAGTGTGTTACCCGGGAATTCCAACTATTTTTTTCTCACATCAACTTTTACATCTATTTTCCACTACTTACCCTAATCAATATAATAATACCCACTAACTTTTTAAAAATAAATCTACTTTTAAGGGCAAAATAGGAAATGTACCCACTAACTTTTCAAAACACACAATTATCAAGGGACAACCCAAAACGGAAATGTACACACTATAAAAGGGACGAAGGGAGTAGTTTTTATGAAAATGACAATGTGCAAATAGCCCCCATAAACTGAATTCTTTGTTACATTTACTGGACAATGCCAATTTGTGCAGACAGAAAAACATCATTGTTTAACGTTTGAAAAACAGACATCAAATTGTCATCAGTCAAAATGCAAAAGACTGACTTCATGCCATAAAACAACCAAGAATTCCAATCAATACATTCATATGCTAGTTCTTCTCATCTTCCTTTCACTAATTTAATGAATTGACTTCCAAAGTTAACTATTGACCACAGAATGAATCTTTTTTCAACTAGTTTGGTTGACCTGTCATCTCACATAGCCTCAAGCTTCTCAGTTGGGAAAACGAGTAATTATCCGGTGTTCTTAGGATTCAGGTGCCCCAACAAAAATTTGTGACGGAGAAAGTTGTTAGGACACACTGTACGGTGTCCCATGACCACCGAATAATCTTTACGGGAAATAGCCTTGGCTCATATCATTATAATCAAGCCAAAATCCAAGATCCTGGTAAGCAGGTGACAACCACTACGCGAGCCAGTTAGTTAAGTACATGGTTATAGCACCTCCAATTTTTTTTATTTTTATTTTATTTTTGCAGCTTTATGCGGAAATTAATGAGTCCCAAATGTAACGCTCAATGGCTCTTTCATTTGCTTGTATCCCCGTTCCTTATTTCATTGGCAAATCTTTCTCTAAGGACAAAGTTCCCATTGTCAAGAAGGATACCTATGATTTTTTTTTTTTTTTTTGCCATTCAATATATATCAGTGTGGGGTTAGCAGGGGAGTTAATAAGTTAGTCCAAAGAGGGTCTACAAGCTATCCATAGCCCTAAACACCTCTGCCGATGCTCGAAACCGCTAGGCTACAAGCCCTTGGTTGATACCTATGATTGAATTAGCTATTTTTTTAGTCGAATTTGTCGACCAAATCCAAAACAAGGTCCTTTTTCTCTTGAAGTAGAACCAAATTCAAGTCACATATTGTTGTGGAATGGGATTAAGGGGTAGTTTGCGTTTATAGCACAAATCCTAAAAGTGTTAAAAATAGTTTATGAATATGAGGAGAATGACTTGTCTCAAAATCCGTATTTAGCCATTTTAGCACATTTAGGACTTGTAGGAAAAACACGGATTTTTTTTCCAATATAACGGTTATTTGGATCGCTTCTCTCACATTGGCGGGACCCACACATATATGCATAGGACTCACATTGTGGAAGAGGGCCTACAACTAACTGTTGCATTAAAAAAAAAATTCTGTGTGGGAGTCTTTAGCCTTGTTCGAGAAATAGCATTGGACATATATTACATGTAAACTGCGACATATGTTTCAAATGCGAACGAGAGTTATTTTACCTTTTGCTCATTAAATTCTTCACAAATGAAAATTTCTCTAAATTTCTTCACCCTCGTGTTTGATTTTTCCTTTGTGATAGAAATTCTTTTGTTGCTAACTATTCCATAGTCTTTGAGGCTAAAATATCTAAACACGTTCAAAAGATATTTAGAACGAGATAGATCTCAGCACTATTCCATAGTCTTTGGGGCTAAAATATCTAAACACGTTCTAGTGTCTAGACTTTCTATCACAAAGGAAAAATCAAACAACAAAAGAGTACAAAATGTCCTGAGTACTCATTAGTGAGATGCTCTGGACCATGAATGAATGAAGCAAAACTTGCATACAGGACTGTCGGCTTCTATTCTCGATCACTTGCTCTCTCTTTCCTTCTGAAGAGAAATCTCCATAAGGTGTTCCCAAAAATTCAGATGACCTTGGATGGTAATGGGTACAATATTGATTTGGGTCTCTAGGTCTGCCCTCCCTGATACTTTTCGGCTTTGATTTGGGGGCATGGTTGTGCACCAAAACGTTCCTGTAGCTCATTGATTGTTGGAGGTTTAAGGGGGCCACTGTTTCAGTGGTATTCTGAGCACAACCACTTTATGCATATTGCCAAAGGTTAGATTTGTCCTCAGCCATCCCCGCCCATCCCCAATGATTGGCGACTAGATAAGTTATGTTATTATGAAAAGAAGTCCAATCAATACATTTCTATACAAGGTCTTTGTTGTGCGGAAGTGTTAACAAACACATAAAACAGATATGATTTAAGTACTACGTAATTGAACAAACTACGGAAGAGAAAGAGAGAGAAAGAGCAATCACAGAGAACATGAAGATTTTACGTGGTTCTGTGATGATTACCAACTCCACAGACAGTGAGATGATCGAGGGTTTACGAATCAGAAGGAAACAGATGCCCGGGCTACAAATAAGATCTCTGAGTTTCTAACTTACCTCTCACTGAAAAGCTGTTGTGAAAGCATTACGATTCGCAGGAAATCCTAAAAACAGCTTAATTGCAGATGGTCCGCGCACGGACTGTCCAGACGGACTTGACACCGTCCAGGCTAAAACTTCAGAGTTCTTAGAACTTGTTGCAGGAATAACATGTCGCGGACCAAACCGTCCGGACGGGAATTGCAGAGAGTTGGGAAACGAGACAACTTCTATACAGTCTTCTCATCTCCCCTCCACTTATTTGTACTAAACTGACTTCCAAATTCAACTATTGACCATAGAACGTACCTATCCTTTTTCTACTAGTCTGGGTTACTGTCATCTCACATTGACCAACCACGTATTAAACACTGGCGGCTTGTTTGGTAGATTGCCCTCCGAGTGTAGATTTGCAGGTGGAAGATATCCGGCATTCGTTCGTTTCCCTTCACGGATATTAATTGTCTTGGACATATATATCCCCTTCCGACGTCAAATTTTTGTTTGGGTTACGAGGATACAGATACAGAAGAAAGAGGAAGACAGAACAAAATAGCAATACGAATGAGTCCCAAATGCAACACTCAATGGCTCTTCCATTTTCTTGTACCCCTATTCATTTTTTCTCTCAATACCCATATCTCAAAAGGATCAGATACAATCTATTCTGGCCAGTCTCTTTTCAGGAACCAAACAAAAACTTCACAAGATGGAGTCTTTGAGTTGGGATTCTTCACTCCAGGTAATTCTCAAAACTTCTACATAGGCATATGGTACAAAACAGATGCACCCAATAAAACAGTTGTTTGGGTAGCAAACAGAAACCAACCCATTTCTGATCCGTTTTCCTCAGAGCTGAAACTGTTGGAAAATGGGAACTTAGTCCTGCTAGACCAGTCCAAAACCCGAATTTGGTCGACAAATTCGACTTCAGACATAGGTAATTCAACCATTTGTATCCTTCTTGACAATGGGAACTTTGTCCTTAGAGAAAGATTGGATTCCTCTAATGTTATATGGCAGAGTTTTGATTACCCAACCGATACGTGGCTGCCGGGTGGGAAAGTTGGGTTCAATAAACTTAGTAATCAGAAACAGATTCTAACTTCTTGGAGAAGTTCAGAAAATCCAGAAGAAAGTCTTTTTTCTCTTGAAGTAGAACCAAATTCAAGTTGCACATTGTTGTGGAATGGGACTCAATCGTACTGGACTAGTGGGGTGTGGGATGGGAAAATCTTTAGCCATGTTACAGAAATAGTATTGAACTATTACATGAAAAATGTGACATATGTTTCAAATGCGAACGAGAGTTATTTCACCTATGAGTCTGGTTTACCTACCTCTCTAACCCGGTTCACGCTTGATGTCACCGGACAGCTCAAGCAGTATGTTTGGGAAAAGGATATTCCCCGGTGGACATTCTGGACTCGACCGGCCTCCCAATGCGAAGTTTATAACTGCTGTGGATCATTTAGCAGTTGCAACCGGAATGTACCAATTTGCGCTTGCATTGAAGGGTTTGGACCGAGCAATCCAGCTGTTTGGGAATTGGGTGATCACTCAGATGGGTGTGTGAGGAAAACTCCTTTGGAATGCAGAGGAAATGAATCAAATGACACATTTGTAGTGGTGACAAATACCCAATTCCCGGATAATTCAGAAGGAATAATATCATCAGGGAAAATGGAGGAGTGCCAAGTAGCTTGCTTAAGAAACTGTTCCTGCACTGCTTATGCTTATGACAATGGGTGTTTGATTTGGAAAAATGCTCTTTTCAATTTACAACAATTTCAATCAAGTGACGGTAGTGGAAGAGATATTCATGTAAGAGTTGCAGGATCCAGTGTGGTGGCTACTGGAATTAATAAGACCAAAACAAAGAAAAAGACTAAATGGATTGTTTTGGGGGCAATTGGATTGGTGTTCCTTTTTTCAGGCATTATATGGAGGAGGAGGAGGAGTAAACAAAGTAGGGGCAATGCTCTTGAGGCAGTTGAGGATTCTCTGATAGTGTTCAAGTTTCGTGACATAAGGAACGCAACACACAATTTCTCAGAAAAACTCGGGCAAGGCGGATTTGGATCTGTTTTCAAAGGGACATTGCCCAACTCATCTATGGTGGCTGTAAAATCACTCAAGAGCTTGAAGCAGGAAGGAGAGAAGCAGTTTCGCGCGGAAGTGAGCACCCTTGGCATGATCCAACACATTAATCTTGTTCACCTTAGAGGGTTTTGCAATGAAGGTACTGTTGGAAATTTAATTTAACATTCAGCCCTTCTTTTTGTACATGGGACTCACTTATCGGTATTTATTGATTTATTCTTTTTGTTTACGAAAGTGAGTACAGATAAGTTTATATAGAACTACCACTTTCAAATTCGGAAATATAAGTAACTTTAGAAAGACTTGGCACTACTATCTATTTTATCGAGCAATGTGACATAAATAAGATTTGAGTTGGTCTCGTCAACCAGTAATCATCCATCAAAGCCTAATACTAAGGGAGGCAAATGTCGCTTTAGAATATGGACTAGTCGTGCCTCTCACCGTCTATATCTTTTTCATGATATGTTTGTTCAACTTCTCCTGATTCTTTGTTTTTAATAGCTTAGTGATTTTCTTGCCATTGAGTGTATTATATGTTGTTGATGCAAAAACCAAATCCCCAACAGGTACAAAGAGGTTTCTAGTCTATGATTACATGCCTAAAGGGTCTCTAGAATCCCACTTGTTCAAAAAAAGTTGCAGTGTGTTAGACTGGAAAACAAGATTCAACATAGCAATTGGGACCGCTAGAGGATTGACTTACCTCCACGAGAAGTGCAGAGATTGCATCATCCACTGCGACATCAAGCCTGAAAACATTTTGCTGGATTCCGAAAACAACCCAAAAGTGGCTGATTTCGGGCTTGCAAAACTCGTTGGGAGAGAATTCAGCCGTGTTTTGACGACAATCAGAGGGACCAGAGGATATCTTGCACCCGAATGGATATCAGGCGTAGCCATCACACCAAAAGCAGATGTTTTCAGCTATGGAATGCTTTTATTTGAGATGATATCAGGGAGGAGAAACAGCGAAATAAGTGAAGACGAATGGCATGAGTACTTTCCATTTCGAGTAGCAAGTAAAGTAAATGAAGGTGAGGGGGTAATAATGACATTGCTGGATTATAGGTTAGATGGAAATTGTGATGTTGAAGAGCTAAAAAGGGCTTGCAAAGTTGCTTGTTGGTGCATTCAAGATGATGAGAAGGGTAGGCCAAGTATGGGGCAGGTTGTCCAAATTCTAGAGGGAGTTTCAGAACTAGGAATCCCTCCAGTTCCGCGATTCATTCAAGGACTTGCAGATGGCCAAACTCAGGTGCCCCTTGTTTTACAGCTCAACTCTTCTTTCTTGAGTTCAATTTCTGGTTCTTTTAATGGAAATGAAAAGTTGTTTAGGGAGTGAAGGCGGAAAATCTGCACCGTTCTGCCGATAACAATTTCATTTCTTAATGTTTACTTCTGTAATGTTGAATCTCAATAATTAACTAAGTGGATTCTGGTTATAGGTATACTAAGCTAAGCAGTAGAAATGCCTTGTTTACTGCAATTTGCAATACCTTGTTCTTTCTAGCATTATTTTGTGGTCCCCCCTTACCACTGGGGCAACCCAGGGATGGGTAAAACATTTACCACTTACTAAGATGAGGTATAGATGCATCATATCATGCACTCAACCGAATCAATAGAAGCGTTCTATCGCCGTAATGAACCAATTGATCTTTGGTTACAGAAAGGAAACAAGTTATTGAAACTATTTCTTGTTTTAGGACATAGATTGCGATTCTTGAGTAAACTTGGCATGGCAGTGAAATGGTGTAATCATCATTGTAATGTTTGATGTCTTCTATATATACACACTCAAATAATTGAAAGCATGCTACTTATTGAGGAGGGCAATACAGTCTCTGTAAAGGCCATTTCGATTTATACTTTTCTTGACAATATACAAGCATAGTCGAGCTCCTTGGATTTTGACATAAGTCAAGCATTCCTACCTACTTATATGAGCCATCAGAAAAGAAACATTTGCAATATTGCTGGTGCTTACATTATGGAATCAAGAACATTGACGCCTTCATTTTCCCCTGGAAATTTTGACCATTGCTAAGTCTAATCTAGGGAGTTAATCTGTTCGAGAAGTCCCATAGGCAATACTTGCGGAATTTTTGACTCCCATGTATCAGGTTCAATTTTGAATTCCCGAGATTCTGCTTGCAATGATTCCTCGTCGCTTGTGGATCCATGAACGAACTCTTTCAGCCTGTTAGATACCTGTGATGCAATAAAATTCGTCTCAAATTCTCCCACGTAGACGAGAAAAAGGAAGGAGCTAATTACATGGTTTTCTAACATTTTGCTGGATTCCGAAAACAACCCAAAAGTGGCTGATTTCGGTCTTGCAAAACACGTTGGGAGCGAATTCAATCTCGTTTTGCAACAATGTGAGGGACCAAAGGATATCTTGCACCCGAATGGATATCAGGCGAAGCGATCACACCAAAAGCAAATGTTTTCAGCAATAGAATGCTTTTATTTGAGATGATATCTAGGAGGAGATACAGTGAAATGATTGGCAACGAATGGGATGAGTACTTCATTAGGGTGGCAAGTAAAATAAAGGAAGGTGAGGGGGTACTAATGACATTGTTGGATTTTGAAGTGCTGAAAAGGGCTTGCAAAGTGGCTTCTTGGTGCCTTCAAGATGATGAGAAGGATAGACCAAATATGAGCAGGTTGTCCGAATCCCTCCAGTTCCGTGGATCATTCAAGGATTTGGAGACAGCCATATGCATGTGCCCTTTGTTTTACAGGCCATATCTAATAACTCAACTCTGCTGACATATTTTTGTTCATATTATGATTTTTGCGAATGATAAAAAGTGATTTAGGGTGTGAGAAGACAAATGTACTCCTTGTTAAAAAGTGCTTTCTAATGTTGAATTCGAATCCTCATCCCAAAAAAATGTTGAATTTGAATAAACTAATAAGTGGATTCTGGTAAGAGATTTTAGTAAAATGAAATACGCAGAAGCAATACACTGTTTTGTGCAATATCAGTGTCTAAATGCTCTTTCTAGCATCATTTTAATTGATTTACATGAATAAAAAGTGCTCATATCTTGTAATATATAGTGCCTCTATTGGTGCCTATGCTGAAAATCTACTATGAAGTAATTTTTTTTTTTCTTGTACATGTTTACACATCTCCTCTGCAATTCCATGGACTCGACGTACTCAAGACTTAAAAGACAAATAAATAAATAAAAAGACAGGTATGCTTTTTCAGGACATAAGTGGTAGTAAGAAGAGCCAAGTGATTGACCAAATAAAGAAACATATCTGCTAGCTATGTGCTGGTCCTGCAAAAGATAATGGAAATATCTACAATCGAATGAACGTGAAAGTATTCACAGTTTCGAACATACTGCGGTTAAAATATGAATCTAAATCAACATTTACCACTTACCAAGATGAGGTATAGCAGCATCATATTCACTGAACTGAATAAACAGAAGCATTCTATTGCATGTAAAAACCAACTGATATATGGTTACAGACAGAGCAAATAGAGAAGAAAATAGAGTAATTGGAGAAAAGAAACAAGTTAATGAAACTATTTCTTGATTTAGGACATAGATTGCGATTTGCGAGTAGTTTTTATGCTGTTCATTGGTAAGAAAGACCATATTCAATAACAAAGAATGTCATGGCAAACTTAGCTCTTGCAGCTTTATTTGGCTTTCAACAGGACAATTTTTGTTTAAATGGATCAATGTAGCCAGTCACTGTCTGAATAAGCATCAGTTGCTATGCTTTTTATAACACTTTTTTGGATGTATTTGTTGGTACCGATATCGGCCGATATTTGGCCGTATCACCGATACCGCTACGTATCCCGATACCGAAATTTAAAACCTTGATTGCAATAGTTCTTCACAATGCAAAGTTATAGGGAGAAAGCTATGGTACAATAGTCTTCAGAACTCCAATAGAAATATAACTCTAATCTGCTAGTAAATAGAAGATCTTGTCAAGTGTGGCAAAATTTGGCTTGGCAGTTGGCAGAGCGGTGGAATCTTCATTTTCATTGTTTTTATTTTCCAGTAATGTCGTGTCTCGAAGAACTGGACTAATCTCTCGAGCCCCTCCCACAGCCGTTTCCACACATTTGTGTGAGGTGAGATGGCCCCAAGGACAAATCGCTGCCGAGGGGAATCGCCCTATGATACTTGTTGTGATTGCCAAATACAATGCAAAACCTATTAAGGCCATTTCATTTGTACTTTCCTTGACATAAGTAAAGCATTTCTACGCACTGACATGACGCGAGAAAATCAGAAAAGATTTCATTTGTACTTTCCTTGACAATATACAACCTAGCTCAAGCTCAATGGATTTTGACATAAGTGAAGCATTTCTACATACTGACATGACGCGAGAAAATCAGAAAAGAAACATTTGCAATATCGCTGATGCTTACAACGTAGAATCAAGAACATTGACACAAAGCCACCTCCGTTTCCCCACCGGAAAGTATGATCATTGCTATGTTAATCTATTCTAAAATCTCCAAAGGCAGCACTTGTGGAAATTTTAACTCCCATGTATCAGGTTCAAATTCGAATTCCCATGATTCTGCTGGCAATGATTCCACGTCGTCGCTCATGGATCCATACACAAACTCTTTCAGTCTGTTAGATACCCGCGATGCAATAAAATTCGTCTCAAATTCCCCCGCCTACACAACAAAAGGAAGAACCTTATTAAATTTATTGTGTAACTTCCAAGAGTAATGATATACAGACCGACCACTGTCTTTGATAAAAACCTAATATGCGAACTTAAAAATGCATATGCATACTGACCTGTGCATGTATTCCATGGAAAATCGAATTCCCAGACACTGAGAAATTGGCATTCAAAACCTCAGCACCTTCTTCGTGAATTAATCGAATGATCTCATGAAATATGAACTTATCATCTTCCCCAGTTATGAGAACTACATCCAGAGTGGAACCCATTTCGCGAATCTCAATCCGAGGCGATTTGAATTCACTTGTGCAGGGATGTGATCTTTTTCTACTTGATAAGGCTTCCTTCTTCTCCTTGGATTTGTCCACCTTATTCTCTAAGCTTTTTATGTACTTCACTGCTTCATCTATTTGATCAGGTAGTGGCACTGCCTCCTGCAACCAAATATCTATGTTTCAGTTATAGCCTATAAATTTTATGTCACCATAGGGCAATGCTATACATACTAACATAATTTTCACGATTTATCATTTTTTGTTTCATACTTAATGATGCGGCCTTTAGTACTTTTCATTTAGCTTCAAACCAAAACAATTTCAAGAATGCAGCTGCCACATCACTCTAGCTCAGATTCATGTACATGCTTCGAAATGACATATTTGCTATATAGCAATGCGTAACACTACATATTAGTCAGAAACCGTCTTATGCACATCATTCTCAGATTTCGCTACACATATGAGTCAGAAACCGTCTTATGCACATGGCCAATGTACCAAAATCTGTTCTATAGTCTGAATAAATTCATGCACCAAAATCTGCGCGTGCAGCCTTTTCCTTGTTGTATTGTCTGTTAATAAATTCTCATCTTAATTCCAAGGGGTTCACAAAATGGTTAAAGTGTAGGACTTAGGTTTTTACTCCATTAAATCTTAGGGTCGGATCCTCCTAAGTGTTATCAACTGCTAGCACGAACTTCATGTTCATCTGTTATCTATACACGGGCAAACGCAAACAAGAATCCACACCCACAAGTACATCATGATAGTTTCTCACGTACATAGAAATATATACATATATATAGATTCAAAAAGTACGTATTTACGAATATTTATACCAAAGATTCAGAAATAGATTAGTACTATATGAAAAGAGGGAGTGACCTTGGAGGAGGCATGATTGGGGACGAGAGAGTAGAGGCTGGAATAGAGAGTTTTCATGTGATTCCTCCTATTCTTTTCTATAACCCTTCTCTCTATTTTAGGAGTTGAAGAAGAATGGCAGCTTCCAGAGGCCATTTTTTTAAGGTCTTCACAGCCAAGTTTGGAATGGAACAAATTAAAGCAAAACCCACCAACCAAAAACACCTTTATAAAGCCAAACAAGGTACAAAACTTTGTCTATAGTGATGCTTGTGAAGATGATTACATATGTGGAATTGTGGTATATATAGGAGTGTGTTTGAGGATAAAGCACATGGATAAAGCCAAATTCTTATTGACCATGAAAAATTGAAAAGTGAGGTATAATATTGGTAGGCGTCACTCGAATGACTTCAGCGCCTATGCATCATCAGCGATTCAGCACACCTAATTAGAATATGTCAAGACTCGGACACTCTTATTTGTTTCCATTAGGGATGATTTAGGATGATTACGAGGCACTGTCATTTACTATCTCAGCAGCTTAGGATGTGATTAACTTAAGTGTATAGACCACACAAAAATACGTGGCGAATAGCACTATACAGTCGATTTGTCGATGATTACTAGATTATGAATACGATACTTGATGAATAACTACAGTCAGAGACCGAACTCTTAAGGCGGAGAGGTGGAACGTGTCACCCCTGGGATAAAAAAAGAAAAACTATTTTTGTATTTCAAGAGCAGTTTTATTCTTTAAAACGCGTAATTATTTTTGGTATTAAACATATTGATGAGTGATTAATCAATATAATTGTTTAATTTTTGGGTATTAAGTATGTTGATGGATGATTAACCTATGAAAAAATGTGTACTCTTTCGCACATTAGAAATAATTAATCTTACAACACTTGTACCTTTTTGTATACTCCTATTAGTTACTCCCTCCGCCCATAAAGAAAAAACCTTCAATTCTCGGATAAAATAATAAAGCACTTTCGTTCATGATTTTTTACATTTCTTGACACAAAATTAAAGAACTAATTGAGATTTTTATCGAAAAATTGTACATCATTTTATAATAGACTATCTTTGTGGGATGTAGGGTGGAGAATATAGATTTTAGGTGCCACATTTCAATCAGAATCCTGGCTCCATCCCTTATTTTTGTTTGAAAGAAAAATAGAAGTTTATTAATCTTTGGAAACAGATTACAAAGATTAAAAGAAATCGAGGAAAAACGGCATCACAACAAGCGGAAGCATCCCAACAAGATTGACACTCCACCGCATAACAATCATTTGCCTCCAAAAACCCATGGGAAATAACAAGTCGACAAGCAGTCAACAAAGGAGGCTCTATCCCTGACTACGGTTTCATAAAGGGGACCAAGAAACTCATACAGAAGTGTGATGATTAGGGACAGACAGTGCTAGGGGTACCGAGAGAAAGGTACAAAAAATATATAAAGCGGCCGCGAGGTCCACTTTTGGGTCTCACAAATAATTTGAACCGTCCAATAAACCTGAATTCCGAAAGAGAAATTCAAATATTGGATCACCCACTTATACATGTCAAATTGAGCTAATTTTTTGCTGGGACACTCAAAAAATTATTTTAAATTTATTTGAACAATTCGATTTTTGTGTGGGGCCCACAGGCCGCTTTGTACATATTCTATACCATATGGATCAGTAGTCAGTACCTATATCTTTATCGAATTATTAGTGAGTCTGTTGGTAGAATTTATGAGATCAAAGTTAATCCAAGTCTTTCATTTTGAATTTTGATAGAGGTTATGGAACAACATTCCACCTAAATATAATTCGCGCAAAGAATTCATTTAGTTATAAAAAGAGGGTCATACCCATTTTTTAAAAAAAATAGAGTTACAATACACTCCCCGATTCGGATGTACAACACACCATTTGAACAGCCTTGAGTTCATATGTTTTGAATAAGAATTCATAACATCAGCTTTTAATTCGTAACTTTCGAATAACACACTCATAAGATTTGTATTTATATAAACTCATAATATTAACTTTGAATTCATAACATTTGTATTTTATGAATTTGTTTAAAAATTAGTTATGAATTTCATATAAGCTTCATAAATTTTTATATACAACTTTATGAATTATATATACAACATTATGAATTCGAGTTAATTTGAGATGTGTCAATGTGAATAAAGAGAGGGAGGGTAAATAGACAGCAACCGGGGTAATGGATACAAAAATGATTTGGATACACCACCAATATATGGATATGAGTACCAAACTCTCTCCACTGGTGATAATTCCTGCAGCACCAGGACCCTTTCCCATCATGGGTGTAGGAGCGATGAGTAATAATTTAGAAGTTTTGGGGCACCGCCACATAGGATTTGAACACTATTTTACGTTGTAAATTCATGTGGATTCATACACTTAATACGGGGCCTAGCTCACATGAAGTTGTGGATGAGAATAGTATTGGAACAGTCTGTGAGTCCATTCTAATTTGTGGTGGAGAATACCTTGAAGGAGCATAACGTGACAATATTGTAGGAGCATAGCTCGGCAAATTATGTGTGGTGTTTATGTCACCAAATGTGTAAGATTCACACAGGAGTGTTTGAAACTTTGAATACCACTTTTTTGCATTTTCATTCTTATCATCTCTTCTTTTGGCAGTTTGAAAGGGGTCACCTAAAATGAGTTATGGGAAAATTCATTTTCGGTTTTTTACTTTAGATAAAAGAAGTCAAAAGTAGGGGGAGTAAAGTTTTTTGACTTCTCATTTTTTATTTTTCTCATTTTGTTTACAAAAAAACATAATATAATGTATTCTGTATACATCTCTTAAATACGTACTCTAAATATTTATAATATATTTAAGGCATAATTCAAAAAACTGAAATTAAAAAAAGTAAAAAAGAAAGCTCCCAAACAGCCCAAAGTACTGGGACCGCACCCGTTAATTTTCTTTTGGGAACATCATGATAATAACATCATGATCTCGACGAAAGAGTTTAATTAGTGGTGGTACTGGAAGGTGTCCACCGTCCATGGACGGCACCGTCTTTTTGTACGTGGAACTGGAGTATCGTTTAGAATGAATTTGAGAAATTTACCAGAAGAAAACTTATACTCTTATTTCGATTGAATTAGTAACAAAAAGGGAAAATATCCTCATCCTTTAGGCTCCATAAATTTTTTTAGATTAATAAAAAATTACAAACTAGCGTGTGCATCTCATACATCCTCCATTTGGATTTGTTAGTCCCTTTTTGAAATTTTTGTCATTTCTTATTGCTTATATCTCTCAATTTTATGGTTTTCATGATTTTGCAAACTTTGTATTATAGAATTAATTGAAATCTATCAAACAATGTTCATATTTCATATTTTTTGAAATACACAATGAAAGACATAAGCCTTAAAAACATGGATTTCAAAAAGGGACTAACAAATCCGGACGGAGGGAGTACATAAAGGGAGAGTGTAAGTTGGTGTATTGTCATTGTGTCAAATTTCGTTTACCATAGTTACCCTAAATGAAAACAGTTAATCCCCTCCACTTATCCTTAACTTCTCCTTAAGGCTAAAAATGCCATCTTAAAAAACATTACACACTCCACGAACAGTAACGGTTCCACATAGAGGTGTCAAACTGGCTGGGCTAGTACGGGCACAAGTTTTTTTTTTTTGCTTGATGAAAGAGGTTTTATTAAGAAAAAACTTGATAAGGGTATATCAAGGGTTTTATTACGGGCCGGTCCAAAAAACTAATATTTATTACCATTAAGGTCAATCACTCTTTTTAATTACCATTAAGGTCAATTACTCCTTTTTTTTGTTTAGGTTTAGGGTGCACTTTCCTATATAGGGTTTTAGTGGTTTAGACACTTTCATAGGATACCCTAGGGTTTTAGGCACTTTCATAGGGTACCTTAAAATTTATAGGGTACACTAGAGTTTAGGTTTAGGCACTTTCATAGGGTTTAGGCACTTTCATAGGGTACCCTAGAGTTTTAGGCACTTTCATAGGATACCCTAGGATTTAGATTTTGGGTGCACTTTCCTATTATAGGGTTTTAGTGGTTTAGGCACTTTTATAGGGTACCCTAGAGTTTTAGGCACTTTCATAGGGTACCCTAGGTTTAGATTTAGGGTACCATAGGCTGAAGTTTTTCCAATAAACTTCAATTCTTCGCTTTCAATTCTTCGCTGCCTCCAGAATCTACTTTGAATCTAACGTGTCTGTTCCTGCGCACATGGGTGGAGCAGGAGTTATCGGTGCTTTTTACAATTTTTGGTGGAGTGCGTTGGAAACATGCCTCCAAAAGAGGATCGGCCGGTGTTTAACCCCTCCTATATCAAGTTAGGGGAGAGGAGAGGGATCCACAAAAAGTTGGATAAAATAAAAACATTTGTATGGGCAAAATCCAAAACATCCTGTGGGCCAAGCCTAAATCATCTCAAAACACCAAAACCCTAATAGTAAGCAATAGCCGCCATCCACGCTTCAGTCGCCCGGCAACAACCACCGCCACCTTCAGAACTCCATGGCCGCACCACCAACGTTCAGCCAACAAACCACAAATCACTCCTTATTGTTAAGCCCGAGAACCGGTTACATCAAACAATGTGACCGGCGAGTGAAGAGAACAGATGGAGATGAAAAGAGATCCCAGAAACAATAGCGACTGGGCACGGTACGGAACTCGGGCACGGCACGACACGACACGGGTTTAGAGGGGCACGACAAGGGCACGGCATGGAGTGGGCTAGACACGGCAAGGCACAACACGGCACGGGGCACGACCCAGAGCACAGCACAACAGATACTAATTTTTAACGTACCAAAAATAATAATTTTTAATGATGAATTTTCTAATATATGTTATACACATTTTAATAAGTCAATACAAATCTTTTACAAATCTCAATACCCCGAAACTATTTTAACAATCGAGCCGTTGATTTTGTTGTTCGTATTATTGAAATCAATCGTATAAAGTTTCTTCTCGATCGGATTTAGAAAGCTTATCGATCGGGATCAAATTTATTTTTTTTAATGATATTTTTCGTCCGATTAAATGCCTACTGATGTTTGTTCAAAAAATATAGCTATAGTTATAAAAAAAAAAAATCGACGAAACTCAGCTAAGATTAAACGGAACTTGGCTAGATTATACAAATAAAAATTCGACGAAACTCAGCTAAGATTAAACGGAACTTGGCTAGATTATACAAATAAAAATTCGACGAAACTCAGAGATGTGCAGGCAAGACACGACACGGCACGATTAAAAAATGACACTGCACGATTTGGTAAATATGCCGGTACGGCACGAAGCACGATTAACACAAAATTAAACAGGACATGCTGACACGGCACGATCCGTTTCACACCTAATTTCACACGTACCTACACGCAAATTCAATTTCCTATCTCTACCACTAACTATACGCGCGCGGAGAAAAGTCCACAAAATCATCAGCATCCATGGATTCCTTCAAGATTTGGCATTAATTGTGTTTTACTTTAAAAAAGGTTCATCCTGACATTGTTTGTAGTCCTTATCCATCTCTCTCTAGATTTTAGAACTACTATACTAAGGGATGTGCTATTAACTTGGTTTTTTTAATTTTTTGGTTTTTTAGCTTTTTTATATGAGAGCTCGAAATATGAGTTGGCTTTTTATAAATTTTATGTGATGTATTGTGATGGGATGACCTGTCTCAAAAAACAAAATAAGCAAATTTTTGGTTTTCTGAGTTAATGGAACAGGGCCTAAATAAATAGTTTTAATTTTGGGTAAACTATTTGTTTAATAGGAGAACTGTTACTATTCTACCATTTTAATCTTTCCAGAGGAGTAGTTTATTCCCGATAAACTATTTTTTATTCAGTGAACTGTTCCAATTCTACCATTTAGCCTACTTTATAACATGTGATGGTACTAAAATGCATTTTATCTTCCTTCTCCTTCAAATCTTTTCAGAGGAGTAGTTTTATTCTTTAAATTTTGCAAAACTTACGCTCCGTTTATTTCGGGCGGAAAACGTTTTTTCTAGGAAATCATTTTCCATGGAAAAAGATTTCCGGCGTTTGGAACAACAGAAAGTAAAAGTCAATAGAAAACGTTTTCCTTGGTCAACTAAAAATGAGAGAAAACTTAGCCCTTGAGACGGAAAATGATTTCCCATTTGAAAAGCCGGAAAACAATTTCCGGACACTACTCTATTTCTCGCAATCCCTCCAGATCAATACTTTTCTTAAAACTCAGATCTTTTCTCTACCCAAACCCAAGCCCGCGAACAGAGTCTCTCTCTCTCTCTCTCTCTCTCTCATATATTAATCCACAATAACCTAGACTTAAATCAGATTTGAATCGATTGGTGTTCGTGTACCAAAATCGAAAAAATTCAAATTGGATTACTGTTGAGAAGCTAGGGAATTGAATTGGATGGGTTAATTTTCAGTTGATTTTGTCGATTTCTTTAAGGCCCTGTTTGGGATGTCTAATGTTTGCCATTTATTTTTTCAATAGGTAAACTTTTGTTTGATTGTGCAAATTGAGGTGGGTGGTATTTTGATCCTTTCAAATAAAAGGGTATTTTGGTCATTTTCAAAAGCAATGGTATGTCTTTTGTGTAGGATGTGATTTTTTTTTTATATAAAAATGGATCTCGTTATTTGCTATGATTTTCCGTGTCAATCAAACAATAGAAATATCTCAATCAAATATCAGAAAACGTTTTATTTTCTAGAAAATGTTTTCACAGAAAAAAATTTCTACCCGAAACAAACGGAACCTTAATTTCTAACCCTTTTCCTAATTCCTCGACACTTTGGAATTCTAAGCCATTATTATAAATCTCCAATCTAAATCTGTCATTGTGAGGTATCCAATGAACCTCTTCATTTCTTTCCTACTAGAGGTCGGGCACACGCAATGCGTGTGCAAATCGAATTTGACAAAAAAAAGTGTGCACAAAAGTATCCGGCATATCATTTGATCATGTGTGGATTAATGTATAATTTTTTTTTTGAAGAAAGAAGCTATCTTTT
>JAXBDA010006662.1:0-20046 GCA_036023075.1 Gaultheria prostrata
GGGAAGTAACAATTGACCGGTGGGTCAGAAGTTTCATTTAATTGGTTAAAGTCACAACTGACAAGAGAGAGAGAGAGAGAGAGAGAGAGAGAGAGAGAGAGAGATGTTACGCATGAGAGAGGAGAGAGAGAGGGGGAGAGAGAAATATTGTCACATCATCATAATCAATGCCATGTCTCTTTCATTGATTTTCCCATTCCCAGTGACACTACGGGCGCACAAATAGGACGCGCGTGGGAAAGGGGTTAGACAGGATAATTTTGACACGCAGAGGGTTTGTATGGGATGACAAGAACAAGAGAGGACCGGCCTGTCAGAGCCCCGATAATTTTTTGCTCTTCAATTGCGATCCAAACTCGAGGTCCGGACTAGCTGCGATGATGAGGGTTGGCGGCCTCGTGGAACATTCTGCAACGCGGGCCTAGAGTGATTAATGGGCGTATACAAGTTTGTTTATTTGAGTTGGGCTAAGTTGCGTTGGGCCTAACTATTTGGACCTAGTACACAATGTTTTAAATGCTCCAGACCTCAATGTAAAACACCAAATCTTAGTCAAATAGGTTATTTGAAATTGAAAATCTATTGGAGTACGCAATCAAGATAGCAAATTAAGCACGAAATAAGTAGCGAATTACAATTTTGACCGCAAAATTTGAATTGTCTGCTCGAGTGCATTTAAAAACTCGTTCTTTAAGTTGAAAAGTGACGTAGCGAAGTACACTTTTGTTTAGAAATTTCGAGATATCTGTTGAAGATCCTCTAAGAAGTCAACTTGCCAAAGTTATTTTGAAAATGAAGTTCCGATGTAAGAACAAGAAGGAATATAGTATTAATGTGCTCACATCTCCATTATGATCTAGGCGTGTGTTAAATAATATCTGTTATGTACAATTTTTTTAAATTGGTCGTTTTATGTCAGCTTATAACTAACATTGATTAATCTCGCGGAATTCAATGTTACGATATGAAATGTTTTCCTTCGCTGGATTCGATGTTACGATCCCTTGGAAGATAAGCCCCTCGATTACTTCATGCGCTCAGCCAAACCTCTTGTTATATACGTGACCATTACTCTGATAATGGTGGGAGTTTTTTTTCCTTTCCCAACTGTTTCAGGGTTTGATGCCTTTGGGAGTGCTTTGAATTATTTATCGTTTGCTAATAAATAGTAGTACTTATTTATTTTGAAAGAAAATGACTAATTTCGTGACTTATGAGGACTAACCACTGCACGTACGTATTCAATTTTTTCTACCAAGAAAGAGCATCTCCAGTCTCCACTTTTGTAAAAAAAAGGGGAGGAAAAGCATCATTAAGAGAGATAACAAAATCAAAATATTATTTATATGAGTCGTGTCAGCATTAGGAATGCCATAATAGATGACAAGCTTGCTACTGTTATAAAATTAAGCAAATAATAAAAGAACTTTGCATAAAAGTAATACAAATATTGAACACAATATATATATGAAATCAGTTCTTCAAGAACTATTAGAAACGATCGATCTTCTGGACCGATCTTATTCTCATTGCCTTTCTGTATGATACTTTTCTTTCTCTTCTCTTATTTCTTTCTGTTCTCTATGTACTCACTAGCTAAGATAGTTTACATATGTATTTATAGAAGAATGAACCAGAGAAGAAATTTATTAGAAGGGCTCCATCTCATTCAAGATGTTCCCTAACTCTCACCAATATAACTATTCTATGGTCATCCATTTAGGACTTTCACAACATCTACGATATTTTGGTGTTACTGGGTTTCTATCTCTCTCTTTAAGTCTAGAAAGCTGAAAATGACTCTAAATTGTCTTATCAGTTGTATTTATGGTTCGTTGCTAGCCATCCATTCACTATATGATAGTTTTGTTCTGGTACTCGGAGGCATATGATTATCTGTAGTTTGGGCGTCAACATAATTGGAATGCTTGCGATCCGTTGTGATGCTGTTATTATTCTTTTGGTCTCTTTAATCTTTTCTACTCTTGTTCTAAAGATTAATTAAAAAAAATTTGCCGATAAAAAAAAAAATAGTGTTGAATCTAATTATCATATGCTACAATATTGTTGGATTTGATTATTTGCTTTTAGCCTTTTACACATCTTTTCTTAAAATATAATGTGTTGATGCGCATGTGTAAGTTGCGGCTTTGGGGCAACTAGTCCTTGTAACTTATTAACGCTACAATTACAAGTTCATGAACTTCCAGATATTTAGTGCACACAGCAAAATCAAAAGCCTTAACTAGAAATAGTTTTACCAAAATTCAATATTTTTTATTGATTATTGGTAAAGAATAAATTTTAGCACTAGAACAATCACTGGTCATTTTTAGAGTTTAATTAATACTAGCAGTCAACTTGTACCACGCGAGGCGAAAGCCTTATGTCCATTGACACAGATAACGCTCACGATAGTCTAAGTACTAGCATTTGAATTTTCTTGGGGAAAAACATTATTGAATTGTAAAACAAGGATGGCCGTAAGGTTTAAACATTTCTGCCTAGTGCCTACTCGGTAAAAGACTTCAAAGGGGTGTTTGGCAGACACATTTTTACTATTCATCTTCTCCTATTCAAATCCTAGGTGTTCGGGCGACAACACCCAAAACTCATTCCCTCAAAAGTCAAAATAGATTCACGCATTTTCACATTCTAGGGCAAGGAGCTCCGGAGCTCCATTTTCGTTTATACTTTTGATTCTCATTTTTCTCTCAAATTCTACTCTCCCATTCTATCCCTCTACCCCTTGTTTCCGTTACATTTTCTCTTCTCTGTTACCAAAATCAAAAGCCCTCTTCAAGAGACGATCAGAGCGGTCCAATCACCAGACGACAAATGGTGAACAACGACGAACTAGACAACGATGAACTACGCGACGAACTGGGTTTTCTTGGGATTCTCTGATTGGTTTTCTTTTTTATTTGTTTCTTGCGCATCTGCTGCAGGTGGAACACCAGGTCCAGATTCTTGGTCTGGATTTGGTGGGCTTTCAATTTGAGGGTGACATTGTAGAAATTGGTAAACTGAGAGAGAGAGAGAGAGAGAGAGAGAGAGATTTGGTTTGGCTAAAAACTACCAAAAAAAAGAAAAAATTCCCAACAACAAATAAATCAAAATTGAATGAGACAAGTTTACAAAAATATTTCCCAATATGACTTTAAAAAAATTACTAAAAACAATATCCATACACATTTATAATGCCATCATAAAGAAACAAGGGCAAAATGGTAAACAGCCAACCCAAGGGGTTGGCTTACTGCTCAAGGTTTGAGACTTAGGGGTTTGCTCCCTTCTAAGGTCTTAGGTTCAAAACATCGTAGGTGGTATCAACTCATTTGGGGTCAGTCCATATAGAGTTTTTCTCTGGCTTTAAATGGGGGTCCCACTAGTGGACTATGGGATTAGTCTCAGAGGATTAGTTGAGGTGCGTGAAAGCTGGCCCAGACACCTGGTTATTAAAAAAGATGGTAAACAACCAATCTATAACTCATTTTCATCATTATTCTCCCAAACACTACTGCTGTTGCAATGCATGTTGCACATTTTCCCCAAATACTCTTCCCAGATTCAGAACACATTTTAACCATAACCTTAAAAGTAAAAAAGTAAAAAATAAAAAATTGAAAATTAGGCTCTCAAACACCTTTTAGACATGTCAGGATTTAACCACTTTTTGCTAGTGGTTTTGGGGTTGTGTTATTTCCCTTTTCTTTATTTATATTTTGGGATGGTTTCAACTCTTTGCTATATGTTTCTTCTCCCCTGTTTCCCTATTTCTTGCTCTGTTTTGTATGGTCTATGTTAGACCTCCATTATTATTATTTTTTTGTTTTGAACAAAGAGAGAAAATTTCATTACTAAAAGACATAGTCTACAACATGTAAAAAATACCAAACAACTAGAAAAGACATAAAACACATAATAAAGACAGATAAGCAATCGAAACTAAAAAAGGATATATACAACATGCGAGAAAATGTTCCGGAGGTCAAACTATCGAGAGATTGAATACTTGATATCCATAATTAGCTGTCACTATTGCTCCACCAGACGAATCCTCCAAATAGGAACTGATTGACCGATATAACCAAGTGTCTGATATAAACCAAAGTCTGAAGCACATAAGGCGAGAGCTCTGCGGCATAGATAGATATCATGCAACTAGATGACCAAGGCCAACTAGAGAGCTCTAAATATCGACAGAGAATCTGGCAAAAAGAGACGCAATCATGGAGAATGGAATGTGTTGCGGAGTACCCAGTGTAATGAGAAGAGTCTCATAACTAATTCTTACCTAAAATATGTAATGAAGCAACCCCTTCCAAAGCCACTGCCACCCAAGCACTAGACCCAGACCACTGTGCAAAACCCCAAAATCCAGGAGTCAAGAAACCAAACCCAAGAAATGCCATTCTGTCCATCCCAGCAAGACAATCGAGCCTTGAGAAACCTCAAGCACCAATCAAACGTCAAAAGCACCACGAGAACATGAAGTGACCACTAATCCATGATCAACTTAGAAGCAAACAAAATGATAGAGCATATAACAGGCGTACAAAATCGCTGAACGGATTGACACAACACAAATGAAACAAGTAAATAGAAAGATAAGAATTGTCTATAAAGGAGTAGTCAACTTGAGTCAAACCAAGCAAGACATCAAACCCAAAGGTGAAACGATCAGATAGATAGGGAGGGGACGCCGTGTGGAAACATCCAACTCAAAACCAATTGGTAATGAGTGGAGAGGCCCAGCATATATTAAGTGATTACTCATTCCTCTCCTAAGCAATGTGGGATAATATTTCTTAACATGCCGATCCGACCGTGGAGGGAAATGAGAGAGGAACTCCGATCAGATGGGAACTGATCAGATGCCAACACAGGAAAGGGAAGGACCAGGTCAGATTGGGTGAGAAAATTAAAGGCATTAAACAGACAAAAGAAGTACTACGGAAGCGCTCTCCATTATTGAGAGCGCTTTTCTGATTCTTCTCTCGATACCCTAATCGAGTTTCTATAAAATTTTCTTTTGTCAATAAAAACATGAAAGCTTAATTTCATCTAGATGTCAAAATTTTTACAGACATGTATGTGCATAGATCCGGACGTAAACGTGTTCGATGTCCTCCGATTTTTGTGGCCCCACAATTATCTTGTGGAACTCACATGCATCGAACGGTTCACGATAAATTTATGCCTCGATCTTATATGGTTGTCTATATCCCTATTATTCCTCTTTTGAAATTGATTATTCTAATTAGTTGACGTATCTGGTTATGACAATTATTTACCCTTTCGCACAGGCCCTAAAGGTTCGTCGCGTAAATCGCAAATATCTTTATTTGCCCAAATCTACGCTGACGGCAAAATAAATAATTGTAGGCAGTACATAAAACCAAATTTGCTACCAAATTAATACACCAATAGATATTATTTTCAACCAGTACGAATCGCAATAGTAATTTTCATCCAGTGAGAGTATTTTCCCCATTTGTTATATTGACTCTATTCTTAAACTGATTGGTACAAAATTAAACTAATCAGGACAATCTCTGGTCACTTTTAGGGATTTAACAGTACTAGCAGTCAACCCGTGCTATGCACGGTAAATGTATTGTAATCCTTCTTTTTTTAAAGATCGTAAAAAATCATAGTTAACAGATATCAATCAGCACAAGATCGCAAAACTTCTATTCTAAAATAAATTTTATCTGATTAATATTCTGCAGCCATAATTATCAATTTTCGATCTATGTAACTATTAACATGTTCATAACTTAATTTAAAATCTTTGTTATCAAAGTAGGCCCCCCAAAAAAGACTCCAAACTAATCTAATAGTAAGTCAACATGAACAGATTTAATATCGGTCATGCAAATGAGAGAAAGATAGAGGGGAAGAGATATACTCTTTCCTTGAAATTTCCTGCTATGATTTTTTTTAAAAAAAGATGCTGTCCTTGGAATATCTTGTCTTCTTATAAGAATATAAATATCCACTTATGCTCCTTCAAAAAACACTTAAAGGCAAGGGGAGAGAGAGAGAGAGAGAGAGAGAGAGAGAGAGAGAGAGAGAGCAAATAGAGATGGTGAGAGCTCCATGTTGTGAGAAGATGGGATTAAAGAGAGGGCCATGGACAAATGAAGAAGATCAAGTTTTGATCTCTTACATTCGGAAATATGGCCATTCCAACTGGAGAGCTCTTCCAAAGCAAGCCGGTATGTAATTACGGTTCAAGTTTACAGTTTTCAGTTTCTAAAGTTCTTGAAAACATCTTCAGAAAACGTTTTTCGTAAAAAATTTATGATTTTTGCTTATCGTAAAAGACTAAAAAGTTTGTGCCCATTTTTATCTTGTGTATTTATTTCACTTTTATGAATTTTTATTCCCATCTCATAAGGAAAAAGAAGGGAAAGATTTAGTTTCTATTAAATTAATTCCTGAGTTGATTTTTTGAAAATTGAGTTTTATCATTTTTTTTTAAACTAAAGTTGTTAAACAAATTAATCTTGTTCACTACACACAACTGTAGTAACATTTTTGAGGAGGAATGGAAATCCAATTTTATTTGAGGTAATTTTTAAGACTCTCTCTCATTGGTGGTTATGATATGAAATAGGTCTATTGAGATGTGGGAAAAGTTGCAGACTCCGATGGACCAACTACTTACGGCCAGACATTAAGAGAGGGAATTTCAGTAAAGAAGAGGAGGCGGCCATCATCAAGTTACATGCAATGCTCGGGAATAGGTGTGTGCCGCAAAATCAAATTTTTATTATTTATTTTTGCTCAACCAAAGTCGGCAGAGAGTTAGTTGCAGTTAGCGAGGATTGAGAGTACATATAGTGCCTACCGCTGAGCTACCACTACAATTGCAAGGCCGCAAAATTTTCGTGCTGATTGATGTGTTTTTTTCATGGTTCTTTTAATTGGAGAAAAATTATTGAAATGAATTACTACCATCGTGACTATGTTAATTCGACGGTTATTTTAAAAAAAATACTCCGTAGATTAGACCAAACACGGAAGTGATATAATTTGAAACATTTAAAGAAGATCTCAGGATCGCAACTTTTTAATCTTATTGGGAAATCGATTAAGTTCAGTAGTTTTGGTAAGTTAAAATCCAACTTAAAGTTGGATTCAAAGCACCTTCTGTTTTGGATCCGAGTGTGATACACGGGTCTCGGTTTGATTGCTTACTATTTTTGCTCTGTACAATTGCAGTTTCTGTTTTGATTCTGCTTTCTATTATTGTGTATTGTTCTTAGGTTTGATTATGTGATTCAGATTCTCTAGCTTTTGTTAACTAAAATACTCCCTCTCTCATATCACCTATTCATAATGATTTTTGCAGAGAATATTAGACAAGTAGGGCTGCAAAGATTCTCTTTTGTGTCATTTGTAAAAGAGAAAAAAAAAAAAAAAAGAAAGGCCTTATGCATAGATCAAATCTCCTTAGGATATTGTACATTTAAATAATCACGATTACATAAACAGAACCGGGGCCTAATGAGCTTGCTCACTACACTCTTGTAATGAGCAATCACAATTGTTTGTTCGACAATCAACGGTCCGGATTAAGTAAAATTATCGTACATATAAAATACTCATCTTTTATGTAGAATAATTCGGACCGTTGACTGTTGAACGAACGACTGTGATAGCTGCTTAGCTTTCATGGTGCCCACTTCCATTACTATAAATTTAATGCCAAACGCATGCAAATATCTTAATAGGAATGTTTTTGTCGATTTTCAGATGGTCTGCAATCGCAGCGAGATTACCGGGTCGGACCGATAATGAGATAAAAAACGTGTGGCACACCCACTTAAAGAAAAAGATCAAAAACTATCTGCAGGGTTCTTGCAAATCTGATTCCAATGCTTCAAGTGAATCCAAATCAATGGATGTGAGTTTTCCTACCATGAATCCGGGAATTCATAGTCCCGGGTATGAACCCGTTTCTCCACAAAATTCATCTAGTGAATTTTCATCTGTTATGGATCAAACCGGATTGGCAAATAACACATTTACTACTACGGATGATGATCAAGTGGACGAATCCGATACAGTTCCTCAAATCGATGAAAGTTATTGGTCTGAAGAATTATTAGCCGAGAATTGCATTTCCAACGATGAGTTTGGATTTCAATATCAATTATCTCATAAAGAAACTACGACGAATACTAGTACTACTACTACTACGACAACAGATGATGGCATGGACTTTTGGTACAACCTTCTTTGTCAGAGCCGCCGGTCTACCTGAATTACCAGAATTTTGAACACTGTTTTATGGCATTATACTTTTCTTGTTCATGTCATAAGAAAATTTGAATTTTTTGGTACAATTTGACCGTTGGACAGAGGAGGACACCAAATTCCAAATGTGACTGTTTTTCTCAAGTCCAAAAGGAAAAAAGGAAGGATCATTTCGTCAATGAAGCAAAAAGCAAGTCTTTTTCTAGTGAAGGCCAACATATTACTACAAGTGGGTAGTGAGTTGAAGGCCAAAAGGGGAATCCAATATTGACTTGACAATTGTTTTGTAAACAATACTAGAGGCTAGTGGGGAGAAATTATTTCATGATCTCGGGCCACCGTCACATGGTGCCCAACACCTTATCCACCATACATTTTTGTAAGACTCAGTACTAAGTGTATGGAATACGTGACGTTGCCCCAAAACCATGAAATAATTACTCGTTAGTGAGTGTAAAATATGCAGAGAAGTGGAGAGGGAGGGGATGAGGGAATTCCTAGGTTACAACCCTAATTCTTATCATTGTACATGTAATCATTTTTATTTGTTGTTATTTTTGTTTAAGGGATTTTATGTACCTTAGAATTGGGCCTTTCTGAGTACATTGATGAAAAGACCAATGTTTTGTATCTTTCTACTGGAGGCAGTGCCTGCAATGATAAAATATTGTGGATTATAAAGTGGACTGTTTTAATGAGGGCTGTTTTATGTGATGCTATCTACGTTGTTGTTTTCATCAGTGTTGATTGAAATTCTGCAATTCAAGAGAGTCAAATCTTACAGGTCGATAAGTTGGAAGTAAAATTGATATGAATTTTGGACGTATCTTACGGTACATATCAACGATGCGATGCATTATTTTTAGAAGTAAAACCGGGATGTTTCTCCAAACATATCTTATATTTAAGTAAAATTATTCTTGCAATAAAAAAACACGATCCCAGGATGCGATATGTATACTTTTTTTTTTTATAAGAACATCCAGAGTCGGGCCTGACTTTCTGGAGTCTTAAAAAAAAATATAAAAGGAGGTCTTTTTCAAAATCTTAATGAACAACATGTAAGTAGGTAAATTACACTTTCAAAAACACTACTCTATTTATCAATAAGAAATAACCCTAAAACAATAACCAAACATTTTAAGATTTCAAACTCGCTACTTAAATATCACTAATCCTAAAGTTTAAAAAAAAAAAAAACCCCGAACCTTCCAAGATTTTAAAAGCCTCATCTAAATATCAATCTTCTTGTAGTTTTAGCAGCAAAAGTATGTTAAAAAGTACTAATTGCGTGTGAACAATCAATCTTATCCGTCATCTCATGTTCAATAGATAGAATGGAGAGTTCAATTAACCTGTCTGGTGACATAGTTGACCGAAGTTAAGACCCAATCAACTTCAACTTTGTAAACCTTCGTTCTCCAGTAGCACCTGTATCGGGAATAGTCAATAGTACTCTATAGTCAATATTACATTTTTTATGGTACAATTACAAAAGATACCTAGGGGAGCTAAAATATGGGGGCCCTTGAAATTCGTAGTTTCTTTGGGCCTAAATCGACCGCAACGCTCGCTTTAACTCAAAGCCGGTTCTGAGAACATCTTAGGAGATGAAAATTTTGCATCACCAACACATTATTTTAATGTATCTTATTGTATTTTATGTCTAAAAACGCTACAATATGCACCCGAACTTCATTGTTATTTGGTTGCATTAATGCAATCAAGGTATGATTGTCTATTTATTACGTAGAGTAAGCCGGAAAAAATAAAAACCATCCAACAACTCAAAAACGATTTATTCTTCCTTTTATCTTTTTATTTTCCTATAGTTTAGCCAGATCCAATTCACAAGAGGAAAAATAACTTAAAAATGAGAAGGGAAAACTATTACTGATAGATTTTTTCCTCGAAAGTTTAGTTACATAATTGTAGGTAAGGACTAATTAAACTTTTCCTTTCGAATTTGCATTGGTGCTTATGCTTAAAGCCGGCCCCAAAGGAAATGATCAATCATTCAAAATGAGCAATTTGGGATCATTCGCTGCGAAAAAAAAGAAGAAAAGAGAAAAGTTACTTGGTACAATTTTCTTATTCAAAAGTTATGTCGATGTAACTGTGTTTTTTCATGACAAAGCAAACAAGACTTGAAGAGGCCGAAATTGCCAGGAAAAATCAAATTTCTTCCTAAATTATGGAGACAATGATCATGCTTAACAACTGCTCCCTGCGTGTTGAGTAAGGTATACAAACATAAAGTAAGGTAATTAAGTGAGATGTCAGGAATTGTTTTTTTTAGATCTCAGCCTCGAAATCAACTCCGTTGGTAGCTCATTTAAAACTTTATCCTGACTTTAATTGGACCTTCGATTATTGACAGTGGTATTGATCTCTTAGAGAATAGAGATTAGTCGAGGTACCTATAAATTGAACCGAACATCCAATGCTATTAAAATGAAAAGAATATCGATACACTTTCACGTATTGACACATACTTTTCACGTATCCTCCTTACTCTTTAAACTTCAATAACTCACCATTGAACTGGATGTGATTAACATCTCTTTTTATTTATAACGTTGTCTGGACCAACTTATACAATTAACCTCAACACAATTTTGCAGCCTTGGAATTAACGATCGAACAAATATCTAGTGACCCAAAGGAGTAAAGAGTAGGGGCGGACCTAGGGGGTGCAAATGAGGGCATGGGCCCCTGCACACCTCCCAATTATCTCAATATTTCTCCCATATTCTAGATTTTGCCCATAAAAATTATGAAAAAATATTCCCTCAAAGTTTGTAATTAATATATAAGGATAATATTTTGCTCATTCATAAATATATGCGATTTGGTTCCTTGCTTTAAAATTAATCCTGCGTCAATCACCGGAAAAAGGCAAACTCCTTAATCATAAATCTTCACCACCAGACTTTTATATCCATTGAATTGGGACTTTGTTGTGTACACATACTTTTACCAAAGAGTCTTTAGAAGGAAACCAAGTAGAAATGCACCAGAGGTGGTCCTTTTAACTTCCCTTTTTTACCCTGGAGTCCTCACTGAATTTTCTTGGTCATTGTTGTACAACTTTCTGCCCATTTCTATCTCATTTACTCCATATTTCCAGTACCCTTTGGAATCTTTACCAGCACTGATTGGTGCCTTGATATTTTTGTCACTTTCAATCTATATTTTGGTTGGTGCATGTATGTCTTCTTCGAAGTCAATTGGTCGTCTTAATACTCCAGTCATATTTCCCATCATATAAAATGAAGTTAAAAAAGAACCCCAACGTTTTGAACGCAAGACGTTTTGGTTCAAAAATTAAGCCCAGACTACTTGTATTCGAGCCCTGCTGGTAGCAGCCCTGTCTAATTACCGGGTGAATTTTTTTTTTTTTTTTGTGACGTAGGAATCACTCCGCAGCAGGGTCACACCGGACCCATCCAAATGAATGAGCACAAGGAGTGTGCCTAGATGTTGTAAGTGTCGAGTGAGAGTCATATGTATCTTAGTATGAGTGTTTTTAGGTAAACTGTGTGCAGAGAGTGTCTATACAAGAGTGAGCATGTGTAATACTCCCTCCGTCCCTTTTTAAGTGTGTTATCTCGTAATTCCAACTTATTTTCTCTCACATCAACTTTAACAACTTTTACATTTACTTTCCCCTACTTACCATTTTTAATATAATAATACCCACTGACTTTTCAAAAAAGAATCTACTTTTAAGGGAAAATAGAAAATGTAGCCACTAATTTTTCAGAACACACACTTATTAAGGGACAGCCCAAAATGAAAAGTTAAACACTATAAAGGGATGGAGGGAGTAAATGATTTTGTTTGTTCCAAAAAAAGGTCTAATTCCCCTTGCTAGTAACTATTAAGACCAACACACCACACGCATAAGCATATGAAAATGTTGTGAAAGCATGAAAGGGGCTGATCAGGTGCACACATGCTGACCTGACCCGATACACCTGAGACTTAGATGAGAGCAAATTTCAAGTCCTCTATCATTTTATCCCTCATTATCTTTCTGTCCTCCTTTCCAACAAGCACTTAACAATCTCATGTTGCACTAAATGTGAGGCTGGGGGGTAGGTTAAGGTAGCAGCATTAAGAGAGTTTTTGTACTCTTTGGAGCGCTCTCAATGCTTTCTTTTCCTATTGTTCCCGATGACATTTTTTATTTTTGTGACAATTAAGTTTTCCTTTGCAGATAAAAAAAAAAAAAAAAACAGAATCTCAAGTGTACTACTTACTGCTACTCTTGTATAGATATATAATTGATTCATCATTCAATCAGTATAGAAGGTCAAACAACTGAGTTCCCCCTACACAAGTGGCTCATTTTTATGATCATACTCCAACCAGATTGTAGCAAAGGCTTCAAAACCTATAGGTAATAACATATATCTGATGTCCAGTACCCTTTGTCCCTAATTGTTGGTATACCCCAAAAGTTTTAACAAAAGGGGCAGCAATGGTAGTAAATGTCTAGGATATCTAGTTAAAAAGTTGATATTTCAGAAAGGAAACAACATAAAGAGACTGATGGAGCATAAGAGAAGGTTGCATGCAGAAAGTGCTAGTTATCTAGTTTTTATTAATAACTCATGTGTCCGGCTAGCTTACGCGTACGTCAACTAATCCAAGGCCCCACCGCCAACTTGCGGGAAGCCCAATTAAAGCCGGAACAAAGCTCCGTATGGACTGGGACTCCAAAGGAATTGATAGCACCTGGGAGTTTCGAACATGAGACCTTAGGAGAAGGGAGCATACCATCCCACGTCTTGACCGCCAAGCCAACCCCACAGGGTTTGCCTCTTATCTAGTTGGTCACCATCTAGAAAGCGAGGCCGCAGTTCAATGTACATACGCAGAGACAGTACCAAGTAAGCATAGCAAAGAAAAGGGTTTGCCTAGTGAAATTTCCTCTGAGAGAGAGCAAATACTGCAAAATACCCACAAATGTGAAAGAATTTGTCCATTTAGGATAACATAAACACTATTTCTAACTACCAGCCAGAAGAATCGCTAGACGCCAATTGACATTATCTAACCTTCTAGCAGACTTCTCGCATCCACACAACTCCTGTTGTAGGAAGAAATGAGAGAGACAACTGAATCTCTGAAAACAAATCACATTCTAAAAGGCAAGCAAGCATACGAGATAAACAATAAAGCAGTATTGATGAGAAATAAGAGCATTGGTCTTTCAAGCCTCAACCTAAATATCAATATGCACCCTCAACACAGGTGCAAAATAAGAAAATTTGAGCAAGAAACTGCCCTTACAAATCTCGTAAACTTACCCATCCAGGATTACATCTATCCCCTACAATAGTTCAGAATTCATGTAAGCTCATGGAAATAACAAGCGCAAAAGAGCTGTAGAATCAGCTTCTCCATCAATAATCGTCCCTGAAGAATTAAACTATTTGGGATTATTCAAAGCCGACTCTATTTCCATTAACGCAAAGATCAAAGAAGTACTTACTAAAGCACTATAAAGGGGACGAGGAAATTCAAGTGAGGCAAGAATATGCCAGAGCCTTTTCCTCAGTGAGCTCTTCAGCTGTCAAGTCCAACTTTTTCCTTGAAAGATCATCAATTGAGAGACCTAAAACATGGAAAGGGAAACAGAACAGTTGCTAAGCAGTCATCCAGCATATTGGAAACTGTTGAGTAGAAATGTCCTAAACCTATTAAATATTTACGAGCGATATTAAAAGTCAAGAGGACATTCAACCTAGTTTCAACAAAGAGAAGCGGTCAAAGCTAACTAACGAAATGTGCGACAAGTTTGTAGAACCAACTATTGAATAATAGGAAGAAATACTCCAAGCCAAAAACCAAGATGCCATTCATTTTATGTAATTAACAGAAATCTAAAAGCCAAAGGACTATAACGAACGTGTAATTATCACTGTTAGATGCTACTACATTTGAAAATTGGTCAAAGTCGAAAGTGATCATACCATTTCTGTAGTTCTGATGCTATTACTTGCATAAATGATAATAGCTACTTTCATACCTTGAACAATTCTCCATTATCCATTGCAACAAGTAACAGGGAAAGAATAAATTAGCCCAGCCGGCACATTGTATGACCCATCAGAGTACACACCCATGGACACCCAAGTGCCCTACATTGTTGACACAATGGAAAAGATAAGTTAAGGATTGGTTACACTATATTTAACACTGGATATGAAGGACAGCATGTGAAGGTGGATTTTGGCTCATATAAAACCAAAGGATAGACAAAGAATAAGAGCAACCTCCGGTGTCCCAAGGACCCAATCGCGTATGTGGTCACAAGAAGAGCTAGCAGCAGACAATGCACTAGAGAGTTCTAGCCTTGATAATGGCAGCCCCACGCTGTTGGACTGTAGTTATGAATTCACCATGCAACCTACGCAAGGAGTATTATAACTCTGACGTAAAGTAAAATTTTTGGAACAAAGTCTCAGTAAATCCATGACACAAGTACGTAGCTACAAGCACTATATGAATGCTTTGTTCTTACCATTCATCGTTAGCAACAAGCTCACGGACAGGCTTTTCTCCAGCTGGGGTCTTGACAGTTGCATGGTTGACATCAGGATACTGAGTTAAGGAATGATTTACCAAATAATAACATTTTTCACATCAGATACTGGTACATTCAATCTCTCTGAGATTTGACCAAGGGCCCTGTTATGGTCCAACCTTGTCAAACAACTAATGTTTTTCTCAGGAATAGATGGAGCAAATTCCTTTAGGATCAGCGCGTTGGTGTTGGCAGGATTAGCAACAACCAAAACCTGAAAGAAACAAAAAGGGCAAGTTTAGTCATTTCCTTCATGTACCATCTGAAATGGGATGCGTAAACGTCTGCTGTGAGATGAGTATGAGGTAAACTGTGGTTGAAAGCCCATCAGATCAATAAAAGCAGCTACAATGCATGCAAAGCAGGTGTCATACAAGGATGGTTCGATAATTTCAAAGAATGGTTAAGGGAGAAAACTACATAGGAAATCACCGAGTAAATGAATATAGGGTAAACAGGCAACGAAGATTGAGGCATGTTTACGATATTACGGGTGGCTTAGGCCACAAAATGAATTGGGGATAAGAGGGTGGGCCTGGACTATTAATTCCGGAACAACATTTTCTGGCATTTGACAGCACAAAAGTGGTCTATTTCTATGTGGCCCTTTTATCCCACTTTTATATGCAATTACTCCAACGGAAGGGCTGGGACAACATATCCCTGTATCACTTTCCGGACCCACAAAAAGCCTTCCTTACGGTAAGTTATCCCAAGATTACTACCCCGGGATAGTTTATTCTGCCTATCCTGTACATGAACCAAACACAGTGTTGATCAATATTTTGTACATTTGACAATTACCCCTGCAGACAATTGATATGAACTTCAAACTCAGACTATAAAGAAGAAGAAAAAATGCTTCAACTGTATATATCATAGACAGAAACTCTAAGTCACAGTTCAAGTCACGAAGGGAAAAAAAGAAGTAATATTCCACTACTTCTGACGGGTCCAATTGTTTTGAGTTAATGGCTACAAAGTGGATATTAAAAATAAATGGCTATTAGATGCCCACAAATATTTGTCCTGTCTACTCAAAATGGATACCACCTTGCAGTTTGCAGCAGCATGCTTTTCCAGAGCAGAAGCTTGAGATTTGTATACAGCAACATTCTTTGACATCACATCTTTTCTTCCCATACTTTCTTTCCGAGGGAATCCACCAACCATGACTGCGATGTTGACTCCAGTGCAAGCCTCAACAACACCTAATACAAACATCATATTCAACAGTTAGATCCACTTAAGAAAACAAATTACAAGGTAAAATAATGCACCGTTGGTTTTGTGCAATGAAAGAAGGATAAAGAGTATCCTGCCTTTAAGAAGAGGAAATGCAGCATCCACCAATTCCATTTTCACTCCATCCAATGCCTCAGCAGCAGGTGGAATATCCAGCATGTGGAGGATAACGGGTTGGTCTGGACCCAACATCACTCCTCTAGCAATCATGGGAACGAGAGCATATCCAATTTGTCCTGCAAGTTACAACAACCTGGCCTCAGAATATAATGAATTCAGGGTAGATTTAAGTCCAGGTGACTTGTCTTTGTCTTAGGGTCATTTAAACAGTTGGTTTGCCTCTCTGATGAAAAACATAATTTGACATCAATTTTGATTTTTCCCAATAACTATTAAGGCAAAAACAGTGTTTCTAAAGAAACTTCACCCATTACATAACTGATCCTGCTATTTCATCCATTTATCTGGCATCTAAGGCTATTTTACTAAACCAAAGTTATTTTTTATAACCTTCAGGAAATAGTGCAGTCATAAAGCATACGATTCTTAGATGGAGAAATGAAGTTAATGGAAAATACTTTGGTGCAGCTCCTTAGCTGTAGCTCACATTTATATGACTACCATGCTTACATTCAATGTGGACACAATTAAAGCTCATACGGTGATTAAAAAAGATGGCAATATAGATCAATCAAAAACACCACTTAAAACAAAATACGAGCATTCCAACTCAAGGGGACATTCAACATTGCCCAAATTAGCTTGAGGTGACTCTGAACTATAAAACTTAGTTCACTGTGATCAATGCGTTGGCATGAGATCCAAAAACTTTTCACCATGTCAAGGAATAGAAGTCAAAACTACTACATTCGATAATATCATTCTTCCAACAAAACAAAAGTCAATCAAAAAGGGGGAGAAAAACTATGTTTGGGGAATGCAAGCAACACATGCTAGGCCCGAAAGAACAAGTCACTCAAGAACAAAATAACAAAAACCTAGCAAACAAAAATACAAAACACTACTGATCCAATATTTTTCAGCTAAGCTTTTTGCTCTTAGAAGCCGAAATGTGGGTGTAATTTCAATTAGCACATGTTGCCAACTGCATATGAACATATCCCTAACACCTTCAAACTCTATGGCTGTATTTGGATGTCGGACACGTGATGGGAAACAGAAGATACAAAATTCAACATCGTCATATTGAAAAATGACAATGAAGTAGAATCCTTTGCCTTTAAGTTCCCTCCATACCCTCACCCACACGAATCCAAGCTTCAAACGCGCCTACATGTAATCCATTAATGTCTTGTCTAAAAGGACGAAAAATCACAGAATCTACTAAATTACCCGATAAAAGCCAGTGAGTAAAACAAAGCACAATAGGATCTACTCTACTTTTCTGCTTAAAGGACCTCTGCTTTATCAATATCATCAAACTAGTTCCAGACTATTGTGACAAGTGACAGAGTAAGAGAAAACAAACCAACAAACGAAAATCAAGGACACAAAGATTTACGTGGTTCCCCCCCAGCACGAAGCTCTAGAGGTACGTCAACGGGCGAAGAGGGAGAGAGATTCACTATGCACAGAGCCGGCTATACCCACAACTCCAATTGAAACACCCAACAGATATCTAGGGACAAAGTCTCAAGAACACGAAAGAGACAAACAAAAAAAAACCCTAATATCCAATCCCAAGAGTTAAAGACTAACAATGGAACAACCAAGAAACCCTAACACACTACGGGGAACCCCATGGGGGCTCCCTCAAAGGGATTCACTCAAGAAGTCCAAGGCCCTAGGAGGCCACAAGGCTCCTATGTATAAGAAAGTATAGAAAATTAGGTTAAAACCCTAATGCCCTAGGAGGCCACAAGGCTCCTATTTATAAGAAAGTACTGAAAATTGGGTTAAAACCCTAAAAAATGCGTAGCCCAGTGCATTCCGTACGGAAGTCGGTCAAAACCGCTCGGGTGGACTTGATTCCCGTCCGGGCGGGATTTCCAGAAAAACCACCGATTTCCCAATCTGGCAAACCCGCCCGGGCGGCCCTGAATCCCGCCCGGGCGGTTCTTCCAGAAACATAGCCCGGTCCAAACAGCAAGCTGCTCGCGTCAAATACCGCACCTTTCTTCAAACGTCTTTAATTCAAGGCACAATTCCAACACAAACCAATACTAAAAGATCCATGAACAACGCACCGAATAATTGGTTAACATTTCAATGACACGGGGACACTCCAAACTAGTCAAAGTGCTTAGTAAATTCCTCTAATTTGCTATGGTAAATGGGGTTTGCACAAATGCAGTAGGCCAAGAGGATTCATCAGTGGTAAAGTAAAAAATATAGAACATGTTTGCTTGGTAGACCTCCAACTAAACATGTTGGAAACTGCTTCCACATTGTCAAGTGTCCGTACTGTATATACTTAGAAGTGAGTCCAAATAACATAGAATTAGATAAAATTGACTTGGACCCAAACCAAGTTCAGCAATGACAGTCAACTAGAAAGACACAAGAATACCCACCCGCAATAATAATCACCAAATCCCAAGTCATAAAATCCCAGTCAAGGCCATATACAAGACCTAGCGTATTTCAGTAAACCAAAAACTCAAAACTACCATTATAATGCTGGATCCAGGGAGCAGATAATCTAGACACAATGGCATGTTCAGTGGACAAAAAGGATGGAAAAATGAACTTTCCCATAACTTCCTTGTTTAGTTACCAAGAAAGTTGTGAGAACCACTTTCTTACTTTACCACTGCGAAAAAAAGACATTCCCGTGGAATTCGAGAATTCTACGGGAATGTTATGCCGAGAAATGTATTCTCACAAAAAGTGAAGTGAAGTACAATAAAATGAAATATATTTTCTTGTGTTCCGTCAAATAATTTGCAGGAAAATTAGAATTTCTTATTTTTTGAGGTATCCATTTTGCAGAAAATATTTCCTAGTAAAAAAGTTGAAGTCGTAGGCCCACAATTTTCTTGTTAACCGGAAAGTTGATTTTCACGCCTTTTCCCATCCTTTCTATGACAATAAATGGGGTCTATAAGAATTGCACGCCCAATGTTGGAATTCACTTAAAAGGCAGACATGGGCATAAATCCATGCACGAGCCTACGATCAATTTGTTCTCATAAAGAAGATAATTGAAGCCCTAATCCAGTGGAAATCGCGTCCAATCGGACTAGCCGCGGCGAGAATCGGTGAAAATGACGTTTGTAATATTAAATAAACAAGAAGCAAGTGGTAACATATAAATATAAATAAATAAAAGATCTCACCTGCAGCGCCTGTGACTAGGACGCGAACTGGGTCTTTCGTCATTGTAGAGAGAGAGTGATCTGAAACGGAGTGAAGAAGTTGAAAACGATTGACAGCAGAGTCTGCGACCCAATTTGAGTAGAGTTCTTGGAGGTACTCCTATTGGGGGATAACTTTGCTAAGGATGCGCGCGACAGCGTGGTCGTATATCTAGCGGATGAGGATCCTCGACCGTTCCAGGCGTTTTGATAATGGAGACCCAGCATCCTGGAGCATCAAAATTTTCATCAAATTTAATTTCAAAAACACCTTTTATAAATTAACAAGTTATTTTATTAAAAATTCACAAAATCAGACTCTCTATTTTAACTTTACTATATTGAACTATCCCCTCAAATCTATAAAAAAATAAAAAAATAAAAAATATATATATATATAGAGTCATGATCCTATGAGGGATCCCTCAACTCCCCTTAGTTGCGGACCTCCATTTTTTGGACCAAATTTCGACGATCCGAATCGTTAGATGTGTTTAAAAGGTGTTTTCAATGGTCCTTGCCAGAATTTGGCAAAAACAAATACCCGGAAGGGCTTGATCGGAGCAGTTTTTCATAAAAACGCTATAAATGCAGTTTTATGAAAAACTGCTCCAA